>JAMPIV010023219.1:770000-795435 GCA_024509875.1 Oreohelix idahoensis | reverse complement strand
GGGGTGTTGGGGGGGTGTTAGTTGGGGGGGGGAATTACTTTAGAAAAAGACCGCCCGCCCTCCACGACCACCCCCACCCACCTCACCCCACCACCCCCCCCCCACCCCCAACCCCCAACCCCCACCCCCCACCCCAACCCCCAACCCCAACCCCAAACCCCACCCCCCCACCCCCCCCCCCCCCCCCCCCCCC
This sequence comes from Oreohelix idahoensis, assembly GCA_024509875.1. NCBI lineage: Eukaryota > Metazoa > Mollusca > Gastropoda > Stylommatophora > Oreohelicidae > Oreohelix > Oreohelix idahoensis. Next base: position 795,242 of record JAMPIV010023219.1, on the reverse strand, counting down.
CCCCCCCCCCCCCCCCCCCCCCCCCCCCCCCCCCCGCCCACCCCCCCCCCCCCCCCTCCCTCCCCCCCACCCCTGCCCCCCCCCCCCCCCCCCACACCCCCCCCCTCCACCTCCCCCCCCCCCCCCTCACCCCCCCAACTTGTGCGACGCACAGCCTCCTCCCCCCCCCTTCCTCTCCCCCACCACTAGCCCTATCGCACTAAACCCCCCCCGAATTCCCACTACCCCTAAGCCCAACTTCCCACCCCTTCACCCCCCACCACCATGACTGGAACTCACCTCCGCACAGAATCACCCCCCGAACCCGCGGCCCTGACCCCTCGTCCCCAGTCCGTCCACCCCCCAACCCCTCCCTCCCACCTAATCACAGCCAGAACCACCCGCCAGAAATACTATCCGCACCTAATGATCCCCCCCCCCCCCCACCCCTTTACCCTGCACCTCCAGACCTCCCGAAGTAATACCCCACCAAGAACCCCAACCGCCTACCTCTTAGATCCTCTTGCCCTCCCCCCCTCTAAACCTCAGCCTCCCCATTTAACAACAACTACCAACACCGCACCTACAAACAAGCCAACAACCCCTTGACATCCCACAATCCCCAACGCGCACACCACATGAGCTACTACCCCCCCCATCAATACGTTCCACTCCACCATAGTAAATTATCCCCACACCAGACCCCCCCCAGGCCCCCCCCCTCCCGCCCACGTTACATCCCAAGATAGGGCCCCCACCACCCACCGATAATCCATCCCTCCCCCCCCCCACCCACTACTACCCCCTCCCGACCCCCGCCCCAAACCACACCCCACCCACCCCTTCCCATACCCCCCCCCCCCCCCCTCCAAACCTCCCTCCCTAACCACTCTCCCTCCCATCTTCCCCCCTTCTTCAAACCCCACCACCTCCCCCGGAACAAAAAACCACCACAAAAAACCCCACCCTGTTCCACTAAAACACCGCTTTTCCCCCAGTTCTCATTCACCCCCCGCTTCCCACGTAGTCGTGGCGCCACCCACCCACGACCCAACAACCACCTACAAGTCAATTGGGCACACTCCCCCCCCAAAAGGACAACCCCCGGTAATAGATCACCCCGTGTGGAGACCACTTGTTCAAACCACCTTGACCCATACGCACTATCTCCATACAGCGCTCCGATATCCTAACAAAGATGGTCACTATGACCCTATCAGCAAACAAGTGACTAATCCAATTCAAAACAAAAATACCGTCAGTAATCCAGCCCATTAAAACCGCCGCGCACATACGACACCCACCTACACGATAGTCTCCCTGTAACCAAACGATGTTATGCGAGAATGGACTGACCATAGACAATCCCACATCTAGGGTCGCTACAACCAAGACCGGTCCCCGGGCCGATAAAGCTCAACTCGAGATGGAACACGCACTCAGTTTTTTCTATCAAAGAGAGCATAGCGATCAGCCGCCAGAGACACGCTACAATGGCTGTGATAATTAACATCCCCCTCCGTTGCTTGTCCAAACAATCCTAGTCCCCTTCCGGCCCACCCTAGCCCCCCCCCCCCCCTGCTCCCCCCCCCGACAACCGCCTCAAACCTGACCGCCCGCCGCCCCATCCATATGTCTCAAACCGCCCACTCACTTTCACCCCCACACTCTCCTTCTAAAATCTGGTCCCTCCACTCCGCGTTCATCCGTCCCTTGCCGACACAACCCGCCCCGTATAAAGCAAGTATTGACCCTACGTCACCTAGTCTACAGCAATGGTACCACTAATAATGTCCACGATTACTTAATCCTAACCATCACACCACATACTTGAAAATGCTACAAAATCTTAAATTCATTAAAGAACAGGCCAACGCCTACCACCACATCGACTACACCACAATAAGGTATTTAGTAACGACCCCGAAGGGACAAATGACGCCCCCCGTCCCAAGGGAGAGAATAGATAACAACTGCATTTACCAAAATATAACGCAACTGCAAAGGGTAAAAAACAATCAGAGACTACAACGGAACGGCCGCAGACCAAGAGCTCCCCGCACTACCCCTTTCTACAAAACCAACAATTGGACCCCCCCCTGAGAAAGTACAAGTTAAAATAATCCCCTCTAACTAGGCCCACCAAATGCCCGCCCCCACCCTCCGTACCCACCGCCTCTACCCCACCTGCACCCCCTGCGACGCCTCCTTCCCAAGTAACCTTCCCGGCCCCTCCCTACCCAACACACCCTCCCCCCCCATCTTATTCCCCGAACCTCCTACAGATGACAAAAAGCCCGATACCCCACATTACAAGTACCACTACTGAACCTTTGTCAACTTTGTCCTGGCAGAACCTGAGGAATACAGTACCTTGACCATTACACTACTGTTACTTCACGGATCCTTCCTTCCTCCCTCGAACTCAACATGCCCGGTATTCCCCTAGACCACATATGTCCTCACCTTATCTCGCTCATAATGTCCCATATCAACTCATAGTACCGCACCGACGGACTTTCCTCGAACCGTCATACAGTAAAGTGACCGGTGAGAAATAGCAAAATACGAGTGGGAGTCTCGAACACTTCCAATTCTTAAGGGTCTGAATAGCTGTAACAGCTTAACTATAGATCAGTGCTCTAGTGAAAATCGCTCCCCCTTGACGTAGGAACCTTTACCACTCTCGACATTAGTCCCCAAACCATCGGCCTACCTTCATCGACCCCTGGGTCTAACACCGGATTGTTATTTCCTCCTACCTGCCGCAATCTAGTCTACTCAAAGAAGGTACAAAACCACAAGAACGACAGAGTACTTTGATCACCATCTCACAGGCCAGACCAAAAGTGCTGCCCGATTACCCAGCGCTCCCGCCTACACTCAATCCGAAGCACCCCACCCCCTACATCAAGAGTATTAATATCTCAACGCCGCTCCTTAAGATCGACTCCAAACCTCCTCTGGTCTCATAAGCCTACTTATCCTGCTTGACTCCCCCTTGGTTCATACTCTCCCAAACGTCTCTTAAACTAATCTTCCTCCTCCGTGGACCACCGATTAAGGCGAACATCTCCGCTCATCCTTCATGTTCCTGAGTAGAGGTGGGCCAAGAACCCCATGCCAAATACCCTCCTCACCGCCTCCCCCCCTCTCCCCATACTCAGCCCTCCCCTGCGAGCCCCCCTCAACTTGTCTCCCTGTCCCCCCGCCCGACAGCGCCAAAAGAACTTCCAGAAATACAAAAAAGACGCTTCCAGCTTTCCCACCCGCCCGGCCTGCCGACTCGGCATCCCCCCGAGTCCTCGCTCCCCCCCTCCCCGGCCCCTTAACTCCCTTTAAATCCTCAATGCACACGCACTACAACTAGCCTTATGTTCCAACGCCAGATCACGCCTCCTAGATATACACAGCGCTTATTCACATATATAAGCCTCCCCCCTTCACGCCTGCCACCGCCGTCTGCCCACCCACACTCCGTATCCCCGCCCGACCCACGCTCGCCCCTTACCCATCGCCTCCCTTAACGAGTTCGTAACCCCCCCCCCCCGACATCCTACGTCGCGTCCCCCTACCGCCCGAATCCACACCCGCCCCCGAGCGCCCCACCCACCCTCTGCCGCCTGCCAGCCCTCACATCGCGCCCAAGGTACCCTCCCCTGACGCTACTACACCTTCCCTCGCCTACGATCTACCCACCCATCGTCCCGGCCCTCGCTCAGCCACACCCGCCTTCCACCACATTCCCCCCTGCCCGACCCTCCCCCTCTCACCCACGGACCCCCAAAGCTCCTGCCCCCCATATCGCATCTAATCAAGCCACCGCACCACAAACAAGGTCCTACCGTCCCGTATACAACCAATCGCACCCCTTCGTGAACACCCCCTCCTTCCAACCAACATACCACCCCAACCGTCCCAAAATAAAACACCCCAAGCCGAGATCCCAAAGACCCCTGTCCCGCCCCTCTCCCGTGCCCCTCTTATCTTTGTCCCCTCCCCCTCTCCTTTACCCCCTCTCCCTTCAACATAGTCATATGTTCCTTCCCGGTCCCCCTCTCCCCCCCGCCCTTGCAAGAATTCCCCTTCACGCCCCAAACCCTCCTGCGATACATACCAACACCACCTAATATCAGCCCCGCCCCTTAACATGGCCACGATTAACTCGGACCTGATCAATCAATCTCTAAAGTATACCCAGGCATCTCCCGGTACACATCATACAGTGAAAGCTCTCTGCATATCTGGATCTGGCACCTAAACTTATAACGTACGAGCTTTTTTCACAAACTAGCATACTAAAGTCACCTCCGAGACCATCACCGCTCCAGCACGCCTACCTCGGGAACGCCACGATCAACACAACTTACCAAAATCCAACCTTAACTTCCTTATGATCATCACTAATCACATTATTCTGGCGTCTCAAAGAGACCCACAGCTATATCCCCATATATTCACCTCATAGATAATCTGAGTATGTTGGCTAAAACTTCTCCCACAACTACCATTTGTTTTACCTGCCTCCGGCACCTACCACGTAGGCAAACCTAAGAAATAGCTGCTCACTGTAATGCCATATTGTGATTGGACCAAACTTGCACATACCAACCCACTACATACACCAGCTGTTAGCCAGACTGACCCAACTTCACATTATTTTAATCACGACACCCCAACATAACAACATTTAATTTTTTTACCAGATTCACCTTTACAACTTCATTATATAATTTTTTATATTTGTTGGGGGTGTGTGGGGTACTGAACATCACTTGACAACCAAAGACAAAGTACTGGTACTTTTGAAAATGTCACCCTGACTACCATGTTATTGCGATCACTTGAGATCCAACTCTAATCTCTTATCTGAAAGCTTCCAGCCTGACAATCCTACATCACAGTTTTCAACACTCCTAATATAACCGGTTATGGTCCGCCAAACTCTGCTAGTTATTCTTGTCCTAATAAGGACTTAACTTCTTCGCTTTCTCCTGTTTTCCTTGAAGCCAGAAATATAAGATGGAGAAGCCCAACACAGAGGGTCCCCACTCAGATCCAACTGATGTCGGTTACAGGGTGACTTGGTTTATATCAACTCAACCGCTATGTAACAACACCAATGTTCCCTATCCTCTGCTACAAGATGAAGTAGACAGGGGCTAGCCTCTTGACCCACATTCTCAGATTCAACAGGCGTTTAATATACCCCCATGCAGTCTGCTATCACTGGCAAATGGCGAAGGAGCCTGGGTAGGATATCGGCACAATACGTCGGGCTCTACAAATGATTGGTTCTAGACGTAGATTGCATACGAAGAAATCTCTGCGTGTAGATCGCTAGATAAATCTCCCTAGTGTTGTGATGACACATAACGAGTCGCGAATGTCAATATCACGACTGACAAGCGTGATTATGCATTGAGATCCGTGTACGCTGGGACACAGTTTGATTTTTACAACATAAGATTTCCGTAAAACCACCACTTTCTGTCCGATCTGTCGATCTGACAAAACTCCGCATAATTTATGTCTTCCGGTGTTTCCCAACCGATTCCCTTGTTCCCCATCCAGTCTTGGGTTTAAACCCGGCAAATTGGGGGCGCTACCATTTTAAACAAGCTAACCTTTTTCTGCCTCCCCTTGTAGTGTTTTTGCAATCACAGATGAACCCGGGAATCACCAGCCTTCCTTCTCCAATTACAAGACTGAGCATGTAAGCACTCAAAAACTTTCCTGAGTCTGCCTGGCAAGAGTGAGCGGCATTGTACCAACTTAAATCTCAGAGCTAGCGAGAGCGAAAGATTAAGAACTATCCTGGTATGTTGATCTGTGGGCTCAAGTGTTCCGTAGACTTCATACCCTAATCCTGTCTATTGTGCTCTGAAGTCACACAGTATCGATTCACGTTTTACTCAGATTCTCGCTACTAGCAATCCTGCAGCCTACGGTTTCCTGAGAGTGGGGCTTTCAGCTCGTGCAGCGAATTGGTCAAAAACAATTGTTTGACCATAACTTTCGATATAGGTAGGCAAGGTAGGCTCTACGTTAATTGCCCTTAGATATTGGTTCAGGCCGGACTTACGCTACACGATAGCCCCCCAATTTTTTAAGCGAGAGATTTATGTCGGAGCTTCAATCTGAGAACCAATAACGAGCGAGGCAATCTCCAGCCGGAATATATTCCTTCCCTATTATCATCCTGGTTCTGATCAGTTATGGGTGCCTACTAAGAAAATCTGCCCCTACATGCTGAGATCCAGGGATATACTCAATCGTAAAGGAGTATGGCTGAATTAAAAGGGACCACCTCAACAATTTCGCGTTACAATGACGAGTTTGTGCGAGAAAAACCAGTGGCTGGTGATCACATTGAACCACGAAATGTCTACCATAAAGATAAGTCTGAAACTTTTTTATGGCCCAGACCAATGCCAAACATTCTCTCTCAGCAGTTGAGTAGTTCCTCTCAGCCTTATTTAATTTGCGGCTGGCATAAACAACTGGGAATAACTCTCCAGGCTGTGCCTGAGATCCTTGCAGTAAAGTGGCACCTATCCCAATATTGCTCGCATCAGTCCTAACCACGAATTCCTGATTGATGTCTGGCAGTCTCAGAATAGGCCTACTGGTGAGTTTTTCTTTTAGCTCGGCATATGCCTTCTCACATCCCGCTGTCCACTCAACTCGGCCTGGTTTGCCTTTCTTGGTTAAATCAGTCAATGGAGCACTCAAAGTGTTAAAATCACGGTATACTTTTGATAAAATCCGCATAAGGATACAAAAGATCTCACATCCTTCTTTGTTTGCGGTCTTGGTGCTTTTTGCAGCTTTTCTAAATTCTTGGGGTCAGGCGTCATGTTTCCTTAATACACTGTATGACCCAAAAATTCCAGTTCCTGGCAACCAATACAACATTTTGTGGGGCGAGCGGTCAATCCTGCCTCTCTTAGTCTGTCCAACAACCTTTCCAGAGATGATATGTGTACCTCAAATGTCTCTGTTGCTATGAGGATATCATCCATAAAGTTGGTGATAGCTGAGTTGTGTAAAGGAACTAGTAACTTCCTCATCGTCCTGGAAAACAGACTCGGCGCGTTTTTCAATCCAAAAGTCAATACATTGAATTCATAATGCCCCTCCGAAGTGCTAAAGGCCAGTAATGGTCTGATTTCAGGCTTGACAGGAATCTGATAATACCCCTTACTCAGATCCACTTTGGAGAAATACTTTGCCTTATTCAATCTTGCGAACAGTTGATTTGTGTCAGGTAATGGATCTGCTTGTGACTCTGTTATGGCATTCAGTTTTCTGTAGTCAATGCAGAGGAGGAGGAAGTCGATGTTCGCCGGTTGCTTTCCTCAGCAAAACTACACACTAGCGCTGTAAAGGCGATTCTGATTCTGAAATGATGTTTTCCTTCAACAGGTATTCTATTTCTTCTTTCAATGCCTGTGCCTTGGCGAAGGGTATAGGATAAGTTTTCATGCAGATCGGTGTTGGGTCTAAAATTTTCATGTCATATTCTAGTAAGTATGTGCGCCCCGGTTAGTCCGTTAGCACGTCTGCATGGGTTTCTAGCACTTTCCTAACTTGCTCCCTCTGTCCTTTCGTCAGGTGAGTACTAATTTTCGCCTGCTCGAACGTTTCACAAGGCCTTAAAGGATACTCGTATGAAGTGAGAGGATCGCTCTTCATTTCCGTAGCAATGGCCAGTGTCATAAGATGGGCACTTTCGGATGCCGCCCTATCATAATACTTCTTGAGTAAGTTGATATGATAGACTTTCTCTTTCCCCTTCTTGTCTATTTTATAGTTGGTTTAGACAGTTTCTCTAGAACAGTATATGGGCCCTGCCATCCTATTTGCAGTTTGTTGTTACTGCTGGGTAAGAGAAGAAGCACCTTCTCTCCAACAGCAAGTTCTCTATCCTTAGCCCTCTTGTTGAAGTAAGCAGCATGTTTCCTTCTGGCTTTACGAAGATTTTCATTGGCTAACTTCCAGCCAGTTTTAAGACGAGATGTCAACTCGTTCACATACTGATATGATGAGGTTACAGTCTCTTCTGCTTTCTCATCAGTCCATGTCCGCAGCAATGCTTCCAGTGGACCTTTTATGGGCCGGCCAAATAACAACGTTGCCGGAGCCATTCCTGTTGAACTGTGTGGGACTTCCCGGTATGCAAACAAGGCAGCCGGTAAGTAGAGATCCCAAGTATCCGGTGTTTCATGTGCCAGTTTTCTCAGGATAGAAATGAGCGTGCCATTGAACCGCTCCACCTGACCGTTCCCTTGTGCGTGATAGGGAGAACAATGAAAATGGGGTTACCTGGCTTGAAAGATCCTGAATACTTTCTCAGTTAGCTTCCCCTTTAACTGTTAACCATTGTCAGTCAATATTTCTTGGGGAAACCTAACTTCGTGACTATCGCAAGTAGTGCCTCTTTCACATGTCTAGATTCTATTGAATACAGGGCTACTGCCTCTCCCCCCATAGAACATGTGTCTACTAGAGTAAGAATGTTTAACTATTCCTCCTCTTGCTTTTCTAGTGAGAGGTCCCACAATAATCCACAGCAACTCTTTCAAAAGGAGTCCCCATTGGGATCGGCATTTCTCCGAGAGTTGCAGGTGCCGTCCAATGCTTGGAGCTACACGTTGGCATTCTGGACAGGATTTTCCTCTGGATATCTTTTTATATCTTCCGTATCCCTGGCCAGAAATAGTGACAGGCTATCCGTTGTCCTAGTGGCACCAATTCCCATGTGTCCACTAAATGGTATAGCGTCTCCTAGCTCCATAACCTTTGGCTCTATACAATGATGGTACCACTAGCTGTCCATGCCCATTTGGATCTGTTCCATTGCCTTTTCTATAAGTGTAATCTATTCTTCGTGTAAAATCTCTCCCTTTGGCTGGGGGGGGGGGGTTATGGGCTTTTTGCAACTTGCCAAAACAAGGCTTGCGTGAACTATCCTCAGCCTGAGCCTTTTTTCATCTCCTCCGGATGAGTGTGTCATTCATTGACTATCCTCCTCTTTCCTGACAGCTTGACCCTGGTCTGTACTGCTGCCATGCTACAGGTTTTTCTGGATCTCCTATAGAACTGGCACATATCTGCAACCCAGTATCAGGCCATGTCTAGATAGGATCATCAATTAATGAATGCTGCGCGTATCACTCCTTCCACATAACGAGATACCACCATTGATCCTTGCATGTGGGAAGTGTCATCGTTGCAATCTCCTTTGTTGCCCATTGAATCTCCACTGTTTTCTGTGGTATATTGATCAGGGTTGCACTAGAGCAGAACTCACGACGATGAGTTCGAAGTCCAAACCTGTGTCATAATAAACATATCACACTAGTGCCAAGGATCACGGTCACCAGTTCTTTTACAGGTGGGTGGTGGAGGCCATTCTGACTCACTGTCAGTTCCTGACTATCCCTACTCCCAGTTTTCAAACATGCAGCATGATGAGGAGTGTTTTTCTTCCTACAGTCCAACGTGTTGTGGTTATTCAGTTTGCAAATTTTGCACCACTTTTCTTCCTTTTTGTAAGGTTTCCTATCCTGAAATTGTGGGTCCCTATCCTTATTATCATATCTTGGCCTGTATTTGGTTGCATGGTCCTTTTGATCAAACTTATTATGAGTTTGGGGTTGCTTAACTATCTCCTGTTTCCTTTTACTCCCTTGAGTCAGGGATTGAGCCAGGTGGTGGCTCTCTGCATATGTGATTATGTCAGCCAACCTGTCTCTTTTGTTCTCAATTAGGAACTTCTTAGTTTCTGGGGTTATGGAATCCAACAGTTGTTCAATCAACATCATTTCCTTTAGCCCCTCGAAATCTGTGGTGAAGTTTCCTAACTTACACCACCTCAGTAGGTAAGTTTCTAATCTTTCTGAGAACTGCTGATACGTCTCTCCTGGTTGAAGCTTTGCCATTCTGAAGCGTCGTCTATATGCTTCAGCATTTTGTTCATATCGAACAAGCAATGCCTGCTTCAGGGCTTCGTAATCTTCCTGATCCTTTTTTGGCAATTTCAAAAAGACATCGTACGCAATTCCCCGCAAACCTTGCGATAACTTCAGACTCCACTTTTCCTTTTCTAGACCATACTGTAGTCGCTAATCTCTCATATCTGTCTAGATAAGCCTCGATTGCGTCAACTTTGTCCACAAGTGGATCCAGATGAAAATTCATGGCTCCATTTGAGGTGCTCTGGCTGGAGCTGTTGTCCAAATGAGGTGAACTACTACCATTGTGGTTTGCAGTTGCCTGAAGTTCAAGCTCCTTTAATCTTAGCTCGTGGTCTCGCTCTTTTAATCTTAGCTCATGGTCTCTCTCTGCTTGAATCCTTCTTTCCTCAGCCTCTCTCTCTGCTTGAATCCTTCTTTCCTCAGCCTCCAATTGCAGTTTCTTATTCTCTTTCTCAGCTTCCGCTTGCCGTGCTAACTGCTTATCTTCCCTTTCTGTGAATTTATCGCATTCAGTCGTAACATACTGGATCAGAAGATCACCAGTCATCCCAAGCTCTTTCCCCACTTGCAGTGTTGCTGACCTGAACTTTACTAAATCTGCCATGGCAATGTTGTAATTTAGTTGCAACCAATACAAAGTAAAAAAAAATTTTTACCAATATAATTAGTCACTTAATCAAATTAATTACTTAATTAATTAATTAATGACTGATTTCGCGTCACATGTACCACACCTTATTTTGTACTCAATGGTACTCAAAAACTATTTCTAATCCTGCCCTACCAAAAAATTACTATCAAAAATTTCCCACTTGACAGCACTAAAGGGTAACAGCAGGCTCAGAATATACAGGAACAATCCCAGACGAGCGTCCCAGTGTCGCGAGAGGTTTCTTAATTTATGAAGAATAAGACAACCAGGTATATCAGGTGATACTAGGATAGTTGCCAGAGAAGAGTCTGGTCTTAAAAGAAATACCCCATTCTCAGAAAAGAGCAATGGTGTATAGAGTTCATAGGTATAAAGTCAGGCTGTAAAGAATTTCTGGCCGAGATAGTAATATTCAGTACCAGACTTCTATGGTGCCACTCTCAGAGTTATACCTATGGGCTGTTATAGTATCTAGGGGAATTAATTAAATTCAAAGTAATTCAAAGCTGACATAAAGTAATAAAACAGTGCACTACAATTTCTTAATTTTATTTATGTACAGTCATCTATTTAGTTTTGTTTGTGTAAACACAAACCCTAAAAATTAAAAAAAAAACACTGATGATGTTGCATGTATCTACCCCAAATAAAAGTCAATCACTAAAATTAAAGTCTTTTCCTAGTTGTTAAGGCTCCCTTGTTATGAAAAGTCTTAGTGCAACTAATCCTCTGGAACCAATGTTAATGATGGTACTTGAATTTATCTTCAGTATTAGGGGAAGGGATATTGACAACTGTCATAATGACTTCACTGTTCTGATATCACTTGACTTCACAATATGTCTATGTTATGTAGCTTTTGAAAATGTCACACTGACTACAATGTTATTGAGATCACTTGAGTTCAAACTATTTCTATGTTATGTAGCTTCCAGACTAATTTACTCATCACTGTTTTCATCACTACTAATATAACCGGGTGTGGTATGCCAATGCTCTGCGAGTCAGTCTTGTCTAATAGGACTTAACTTCTTCGCTTCCGCCTTTTCCTTGAAGCCAAAATATAAGATGGAGAAGCCCAACACTGAGGGTCCCCACTCTTCCAACTGATGTAGGTACAGGGTGCTTGTTTAAATCATACACCGCTAGGTACAACACCAATGTTCTTCTCTGCTACAAGATGAGTGACAGGATACCTCTGACCCACAATCTCAGATTCAACAGGCTTTTAATACCCCCATGCAGTCTGCTTCACTGGCAAATGGCGAAGGAGCTGGGGTAGAATCTGATTCTGTCCTCTGACAAATTTGGTTCTGGCGGTTCAAGAGAAATCTCCCAGATTTGTTTCCCTTTTTATTACAGGTCGCGGACAAACGGAAGACAAGCGATTTCATTGGCTGGCTGGGTCAGTTTATGTTTACCAAAATTTCAGTAAAACCACCACTTTCTGTCCGATCTGTCGATCTGACAAAACTCCGATAATTTATTCTTCCAGTGTTTCCCAACCGATTCCTTCCATCCAGGTATATATATATATATATATATATATATATATATATATATATATATATATTATATAATATATATATATATATAATATATATATATATATATATATATATATATATATATATATATATATATATATGTCACCTTTTTTTTTTTTTTTTAATCCTCGCATGAGGTTGCATATTTTTTCCTCGCATGAGGTTGCATTTGCCCCACCCATACCCAGCCCTGGTCAAGACCACATGTCCCAACACAAGAAGATCCAATGACAACATGTGTCATTGTAGTGATCCTCTGTGTTCTCACACTAGGTACCTCATGACATGAATGTCACTACTGTTTCCCGTGTGTAGACACATGATCCCAGCCAAAAGCCGGATACTTTTTTTTTTTTTTTTTTTTTTTCCTCGCTTGAGGTCGCATATTTTTTCCTCGCATGAGGTCGCATTATCCCCGCCCAAACCCGGCCCTGGTCAAGACCACATGTCCCAACACAAGAAGACCCAATGACAACATGTGTCACCGTAGTGATCTTCTGTGTTCTCACACAAGAGACCTAATGACACATGAATGTCATTGTACCGGTCCCCGTGTGTAGACACATGATCCCAGCCAAACGCCGGATTTTTTTTTTTTTTTTTTTTTTTTTCCTCGCTTGAGGTCGCATATTTTTTCCTCGCATGACGTCGCATTATCCCCGCCCAAACCCGGCCCTGGTCAAGACCACATGTCCCAACACAAGAAGACCCAATGACAACATGTGTCACCGTAGTGATCTTCTGTGTTCTCACACAAGAGACCTAATGACACATGAATGTCACTGCACCGGTCCCTGTGTCTAGACACATGATCCCAGCCAAAAGCCGGATATTTTTTTTTTTTTTTCCCTCGCTTGAGGTCGCATATTTTTTCCTCGCATGAGGTCGCATTTTCCCCGCCCAAACCCGGCCCTGGTCAAGACCACATGTCCTAACACAAGAAGACCCAATGACAACATGTGTCACCGTAGTGATCTTCTGTGTTCTCACACAAGAGACCTAATGACACATGAATGTCACTGTACCGGTCCCTGTGTGTAGACACATGACCCCAGCCAAAAGCCGGATACTAGGCATTGGGTTGTACAGCGTAAAATACGCTGTAGTTAAAGTCAGTCGAACAGTTATTTGGTGTTAACAAGATGAAAGAGTATATAAAAATGGGTTAGAAAATCAGAATAATTTAAGTGATAGGCTATTCGTTCTTAACATGGGAGATAAAGGAATGAAAATGTAGTGTTTTTTGTAAGGGAGGGAACCTTTTTAGACTTTAAAACTTTCCAAGTGTACATCACTTGAGTCTAAGAAATTAGCAAATTAGGTTTTTTTTATTAGAGATGAAGAGAAGAAAACTAAATTATGGTAAAAACCACAAAGGGAGATAACAATATTATTAGCGCCCTTTACAGTTAAGAGAACGCAGAAAAGAGTAAAACGCACGTGAAAAGTGAGCGAAATATAAACAGTTATGTAGCACAGTTCACGGGGTTGACAGCATAGAATTAAGCGTGTAGGTGGCGATAGTGAGTGAACTGAACAATGGACCAATCGTATTAACTAAAACAAGGACCGAATCACGGGATAGGAATAGAAGGATCAGTCCAGATATTGACGCGCTACTGAGCGGTCATGTTTACAGAGTCCCATCAGAAACTTTGCGGAAGCAAGAAGTGCCGAACTGGACTCAAGAAACGAACTTGTTGGCGACAGTTGTTCGTATCAAGAAACCAATAGATAGACTTAGAATTTCTTAGTGGTAGGAATTCAGGAGAGTAGCTTATCTGTGTTTAAATACTTGTCGTGAAATATTCTAATCCACATATAAAAATTATCAGGTAAATATAAAGCCTAACGAATTAATTCAATAAAAGGAAAAGAAAAGGTAAAAGAGAACAGTGCTGTCACAATGGCGTACAAAAATCCCCCTTTTTCTGCTTCGTCTGCATAAGTGTAGCGCTTTCGCGTTTGATAGTAAAAGCCAACTGCATCCCTACACGCTTTCTACCATAAAACGTGTACTGTATTTCTTGGAAAAACCTTGAGATACGCAAGCTGATCAATGACCTAGATTTAATATTTCATTCATTCCATTTTATACACGGCGTAACTAAAAGACAGATGAAAGTAGGAGAGAGAGAGGGACGACTGAAGGCAGGAAGCATGCAACACTACACGCGTCGCGCGATTAATAGTAACGCCAATCCCACGTGTAAGGCCAGCACTAACTTTTTTTCAAATACAGTAGAACTCCATTTATCCGAACCCCAATTATCCGAACATCCAATTATCCGAACACGTTTTCCAGAAAAAACAAAAAAACCAATCGCCACCAGTCACGTTAGACTACATTTCTGAATCTTTTCATGCGGCAAGCTTCAAATGTGTGCGAACAATTTGTAGAGGATGGGATGGGCTAATGGTCGGTCGCTTACGTACAGGAAGTCAGTTAGATCATAAAGTCAGTTAATATCTGGTTTACCAATCCAGTGTACGTGTGCGTTCTAGGCAGAACACTGGCTAAACAGACAGTTCAACTTAAAATAATTGTGTCTGCTACTACAGCAGAATAATTTTGGTGTACAAGTATTTCTCTGTGCGATATGGCATCTTCCAGTAGGCCTAAAGCATATAAAAGGAACCGCAATGTTTTGTCAATTGAAACGAAAACAGAAATTATCAAGAGACTAGGAAAAGGTGAAACTGTGTCTTTACTTGCGAGGATTTTTAATGTTGGGAAAGCTACCGTCTCTGACATCAAAAGTAAAAAGGATAAAATTATGAGTTTTGCATCGAAATTGGAGAGTGAAAATGGGTCGATGAAACGTAAAACCATGAGAAATGCGAATATTTGAAATTGGAAGAGGCTTTGTATATATGGTGTCTGCAAAGAAGAAGCAAATCAGAACCTATCTCTGGCTCTCTATAGTGTGAAAAGGCACTTCAGTTCAACAATCAACTTGACGGTCCTCCTGACTTTAAATCTCGTCATGGCATACGAGAACTGGAGATTCAAGGGGAATCTTTATCTAGCGATGCAACTGCCGCTGAAAAATTTTAAAGAAACATTCTTGGCTTTTTTGGAAGAAGAAGGTTATTCACTCGATGATGTGTATAATGCCGATGAGACTGGCTTATACTGGAAATCATTGCCTCAAAAATCACTTGCATCTCAGCGCGAAGCAGCTGCCCCTGGGTTTAAAAAGTGCAAAGAGAGAGTAACAATTTTGGTAGCCGCGAATGCCAGTGGAAGTCATCGTTTACCGGGTGCTAATGATCGGCAAAGCCAAAAAACCACGTTGTTTAAAGAATGTGACATGTCTCCCATTGTGTTACAAAGCACAGAAGAGTGCTTGGATGAATAGTGAAATATTTCTTGATTGGTATACAAATCAGTTCATCCCAAATGTGAAGAGGTTGAGAGAACAAGAAAAGAAAACTGGAAATGTAATTCTTCTACTGGACAATGCACCATCTCATCCAGAGACGGATACATTGAATGCAGTTGATGCAAATTTTAAAGTAATTTTTCTGCCTCCCAATGTAACAGCACTGATTCAACCAATGAATCAGGGTGTTATAGCAAAGCTTAAAAAGATGTACAAGAAGGAAGTCCTGCGTCGTTTATTGTTGGCTGAAGATGAAGAAAGTGTGGTGGCGTTTTCCAAAAAGCTTAATCTCAAAGACTGCCGCTATATGTTAGCTGATGCTTGGACCACCCTGTCACAAGATAATCTCAACAAGGCTTGGAATAGATTGCTTGGGAAAACAGGAGGAAATGAAACTACTGCAGTGGACACAAATGATGATTGTATAAATGAAGTTGTGGAACTGTTTCAATGCCCGGATTTTCGGACTGTGACAAAGATGATGCCCACATGTGGCTAGAAGATGATAATGATTCTGGTTTTCAGTTTTTGAAGAGAATGCGGGACTTAGGAACCAAAAGGAGACTATCCAGTTTGGTGCAAAAGAGGATTCCTCATTATTTTAAATAGTGGGCTACATCTGTGCAAGTACATGTATACGTAAGTTGCGCCTGGTTTTGAATCGTTTGTAATGTTATTTTGAAAACATTTCTCTTTCTTAAAAAAAAAAATTAATACAAGTAGTACATGCACTGCAGTGTAATGACAGATTTTGGTGATACAGTAATCTAATACAGTGTGGGTATTATTATTACAGTACAAGTAAATATGTTTTATAGTGTATTTTCCTTGTGATGGTTAATTATTTTTAGAAATATGTGTACATGTACTCGATACATTATGTAATCCAATTATCCGAACATTTGATTATCCGAACGATGCTCGGTCCCATGGTGTTCGGATAAATGGAGTTCTACTGTAAACAGTGTCAGAAAAACACTACTACTACTACAAGAATCAGGTTTAAAAACATGAAAAATGCTTATTAGGAAATATGAAATTCTACTGAATTACATCTAAGCTCCTGAAAGTACAGAAGACACCCTATGACAAAGAAGTGAACGCGTGGTAAAAAAACAAATATACGACTATCTTTGGAAAACACATATTTAGAACGCCACCATGTAGCTCGCTTTAACTTATATATTATTGTACGGCAGGACTTGCTAGCCAAGAATATGTTATGTGTTACGCCTTTAGTCTGTTAATAAAATAATTATGGCCAAAATACAATAGTGGGGGTGCCTGACAGCATGAAATCATTTCTGCTCATAAAATTTTTTTTATAACGTGTTTGAAAAACATTACGTTACGGAAATAGCCTACCATGTTAACTCCTATTTGATTGGCGGGAATGAGATGTAAGACTAAACACGATTAGTTGGACTGCAAATACTAGTTTTCTGTTGTTATGGGAAACGAATAGAAGGGGTACTTTTTTGAAAAGATGTGTAGACATGGCATGATTGGTTAGATCTGCCAATATAGTCAGTTCAGAGCGTCTGTTCCGTGCCACATCTTGTAATAAACCTACTAAGAACAGTGCGTTGAGCACCAGTGCATATTTTTTTCTAAAATAAAAGCCTAGGACAAGAGGCAGATCGGAATTTGTGCCTATTCATTGCCAGTCAACGAAACTGTTTATTATTTCCATTGAATTGTGGTAAGCTGAAATATTTGATATCTTTTTAATGAAAATTGAATGTGAATTGATGATTTATGTCTATATATATATATGTGTGTAGTTCAGTGGCCAACTTGAGAAAAGCCTAAATATTGCTCCAACCTGAATAGGAGGTGTCGGAAAAAAGTAAAACTGCATGGGATTGCCAAACAGTACACTGAAACCTATCTTATGGACTAGGAAGAAATAATGCTGGAATGGCAGAGGCGTAGTAACCATTAGGAAGGAGTATACTGGTGTAATTTGTTTCAGATGAAGCTAGCAGTGGCCTACAGCACTGAACACAAGTGTTTGTTATGTATTGTGCTCATTGTGGAAATGGATTATGACTTAGTTTTGAAATAGGAGGTACAACCTTCTTGTTTCAGGGACGGTGGTCAAAAGTCATTGAGGCAGCATTTGGCCTGAGTTACTGAATCCTGAGGCTGACAGCATACTACTGGGTCCAGATAGCGACCAGTGAGGTGGCTCCAGAACTCATTGAAGTAATCGAGCAGATGAGTCTTTTACTGCAGTCATCACGAAAGTTAAGAAAGTGTGGCCATGGAGCTCAACATTATGTGCCCCCCTCCCCCCCCCCCCTCTAAAATTGACAGTAAATAAAGAGGGAATATAAACTGTTTAAATTGACAGGAACTGTGAACTTTTCCCAATGATAAGACACTTGAAGTCATGATGACAAACAACACTCTAGCTTGAAAAACAAAACCAGTATTAACTCATATTACTACTTCACACTTACACACATAAGATAAGAATAATAAAATATGTCAATAACAAGATTAAATTGATAAACTGTGTACATACTACTTGTAAGAATATTGATTGTGATTCCTGGTTCACTGTGTAGTTGAATCAGGATATCTCTATGTAAAGAAATTAATACATATATATATATATATTTGACTTTTCAAACTGACTCTTTTAAGATAGTCTTATAGAGTGTTACATGTGTGTGAGTGTCACAGTGTTGTAAAGTGCTGTGAAATAAATTAACTTGTTTATCTGTCTGTTGTTGTTGTGACTTACACTTCATCATTTACATAACCCTAGACATTCAACGTAGTCATCACAATATTCCAGAATAGGTCTGACTGAGAGATATATATATGTGGTAGCAAGTAAGGTTATCTGTAATACTCCACATTATTAGATACAGATACCTTCACAGCTGATCTCAGTCAGTACACTAGTCCCCTATAAATATTTATAACATCCCACTTTACCACATATATTGGGGTCCGGTCCGGGATATTGAACTTTCTCCTGTTATATATATTGGGAATTATAAGAATTAAAAGGTATCCTTGGGTGGAATTAAATAAGGTTGAGCTCTCAGTGCCTGTGTTGTAATTACATAATTAATTACAGAGTATATTGTTTAGTTAGAAATTGTTTACATTTATCTGTTAGAAAATGGCGGACCTGGCCAAATTTCGATCTGCTGCTGTACAGACTGCGAAAGAGTTAGGAATGGACGGGCAAATTATGATTGCTTATGTCACTGCTGAATGTGACAAATATATTGAACGGGAAGAAAGAAGATTAGAAAAAGAGGCCGAAAGAAAATTAGAGGCTGAGACTAAGCGGTTGCAGATTGAGGCTGAGGCTAAGCGGTTGCAGATTGAGGCTGAGGCTAAGAGGTTGCAGATTGAGGCTGACAAAGAGGCTAAGAAATTGGAGGCAGAAAGAGAAGACAAAAGATTGGCTGCAGAAAGAGAAGAGAAGAAATTAGCTGCAGAAAGAGAAGAGAAGAAATTAGCTGCAGAAAGGGAAGCAGAAGAAAGAAGATTGACTGCAGAGAGGGAAGCAGAAAAGGAGGAGAAGAGATTACAAAGGGAACATGAGTTACGACTAAGGGAGTTTGAGTTTCAGGGCCATGCTCCTGAAAATGGTGCCAGTCCCTTTGCCTCTGATGCCACTGCTAGCCAGGGAACCTCAACCTCAGCTATGAATTTTCATTTAGATCATTTTGTTGAGAAAGACGATGATATAGAGAGCTATCTAAATAGGTATGAACTATTAGCTACCACATATGGGTTAGAGAGAGAAAGGTGGAGCTTAAAGTTATCTCAAGGTCTTCGTGGGGCAGCTTATGAAGTTTTTGCCAAAATGAGCAGAGGTGATCAGGAAAATTATGACATGCTAAAGCAGGCTCTTTTGTTAAGATATGAAAAGAACGCAGAATTTTATAGGAAAAAATTTAGGAATGCAAAACTACTGTCAGGTGAAACCTATCACCAGTTCTCTGCACGAATAGAGACATACTTGGAGAAATGGACTTCTCTGGGGAAAACCCAAGATCTTAAGGAAATGGTCCTTATAGAACAATTAAGAGAGTCCATGGCTCCAGACCTGAGAAAGTTTCTCATGGAACAAGGTGCAGAGAGGCTGGGTGAGTTGCTAAATGTTGCTGAAAGGTATCAAGCAGCTCAGGCAGAGGTAACAGGTAATAAAAAGAAACAGATAGATAATTTTAAGGCACCACAGAACTTTAATAAATTTGATCCTAGAGATCAAAACAAAGGTAAGCACCAATTTGATAGGCCACGGTATGACAATAAAAATAAAATCCCACAATTCGATGAAAGGAAATATGATGAAAGAAAATCTTTCAACCAAGGGAAAAGGTGGTGTAAGAATTGTCAGATGAACAATCATGACACTGACCATTGTAGAAGGAAACCTGTGTATATGGCCACCCTTCAGGTCAGGTCGACCTCAAGACAGGAGGAGGATATTATGTTAAATACCACTCCAGAAGAGTTGAGGAAGGCACAGGCTGGGGATAAGACCCTCAAGCCTTGTTTCAGGAAATTGTCAACTTGTCATACAACTCCAGGCAAGGGAGATTTTTACATGAAAAACAAGTTGATGTATAGGAAGACTGGAGCTAGATCCAAAGGTCAGGGACAGCTGGTACTTCCTAAAAGATATAGGGCAGAATTAATAAGGAGCCTACATGTGAAACCAGATGGGGACCATGAGAAAATAGGTACCATCATCCAAAAGGTGGCTCACAATTATTATTGGCCCAAGGCAAGATGGGACATTGAGAATTTTGTAGAAAGGTGTAGCATAGCACATGAGGGAACACCCACAAGTGGGAACATTGATCAGGACCTGGACACGCCACGGGGCAAAAGTATGCCTGAAAATAAGAAGAGAAGTAAATTTGATAAAGTGGACCAAATGGAATGGGAAGCCCCTTTTCACGGACAAGCTTCACTTAACTGTTTTACAATGGCCACTATGCGGAGAGTGCAAACAGATGTCTTACCCCAGGATAAGCCGACAATCCCTCAATCGGACTTAAACCAACTGGAGGAAGGAGATGTAGAGAGGAAATCTCTCATCAAGAATTTTAAGTGGGGAGAAAGCCCCAAGAAAAGAATTGGTAGCGGTCGTTTTATGCATGATAATTCTGGGAAGAAAAATCATCACTATAGCGCTTCGAGTGGAAGAGACCATACCGGTGCATGGACAAATAGGTCCACACAATTAAAGGTCCATATGTAGCGCTGTTAAGAACGTGGACTGATGAAAAGGCAGAGGAAAATATTACATCCGCATACCAATATGTGAATGAGCTGACCACTCGTTTAAAAACTGGCTGGAAACTTGCCAATGAAAATTTGAGACAAGCCAGGAAGAGACATGCTGCCTATTATAACAGGAAAGCTAAAGACAGAAATTTGGCTGTGGGAGAGAAGGTACTGCTTCTTCTCCCCGGTAGTCAGAATAAGTTACAAATTGGATGGCAAGGTCCATATACAGTTCTAGAGAAGGTGTCTAGAACCAATTATAAGATAGATAAGAAGGGGAAAGAAAAAATCTATCATGTGAATCTCCTGAAGAAATATTTGGAAAGAGAACATCAGGAAGAGACACACTTGTTGACCTTGTCTATCGCCATGGAGATGAAAAAGGAACCACTTTCATCATTTGAATATCCATTACATCCCTGTGAGACAGCAGCACAGGTGAAAATCAGTACACATTTAACGAAAACTCAGAGAGAGAGAGAGTGCAACAGGTTTTAGAGAATCATGCAGAGGTGTTAACAGACCGACCAGGGCATACAAACCTATTGGAATATGATATGAAACTGATAGACCCCACACCTGTCTGTATGAAAACATATTCGATTCCTTTTGCTAAGGAGAAAGCTTTGAAGGAAGAGATAGACTATTTGTTGAAAGAAGGAATTATTTCACACAGTGAATCTTCATATAGTTCCGGTGTGGTACTCTTAAGGAAACCCTCTGGAGAACATAGACTCTGTATAGATTACAGGAGACTGAATGCTATTACAGAAGGACAGGTGGATCCATTGCCGGATACAAATCAGTTGTTTGCCAGGCTAAATAAAGCTAAATATTTCTCAAGGGTGGATCTGAGTAAAGGATACTTTCAGATTCCAGTAAAACCTGAGATCAGACAAAATTGTTGGATGTAAACATTTCGGAGGAACGTAATGAATCCCTGAGTTGCCTCTTTGATTGAGGATATTCCGAATGTTTCATACAGGCTAATAAGAAGATTATGGGATCCCCTATGAAAACTCTGCTATCACCAGGTATATGTTATCTCCTCATAACGTACATTTTGAGGAAAATCTAATGTTCTCTGGACATGTCATTGCGCAGACTCAGAGAAGAGAAATGGTGGATACGGCTTGTGAAGCAGCATTAAGACAAGCAGTCACACTTGCGGCTGTTCAGTAACATAACCGAAATATAGTATTGGTTGTAGAGGTCTGAGGCAGATTTCATGAGTAGTGCCTACTCTGAATGGACCCAACTACATAAAACCATGATAGCACCACAGCAGAGTAAAGTCAAGTTGACTTACATTTATCTATGTGTATATAGAATAAAGGACTGACATGGGATGTCTGTTTTAAGAGGGGAGATGTCGTGAAATATTCTAATCCACATATAAAAATTATCAGGTAAATATAAAGCCTAACGAATTAAATCAATAAAAGGAAAAGAAAAGGTAAAAGAGAACAGTGCTGTCACAATGGCGTACAAAAATCCCCCTTTTTCTGCTTCGTCTGCATAAGTGTAGCGCTTTCGCGTTTGATAGTAAAAGCCAACTGCATCCCTACACGCTTTCTACTATAAAACGTGTAATGTATTTCTTGGAAAAACCTTGAGATACGCAAGCTGATCAATGACCTAGATTTAATATTTCATTCATTCCATTTTATACACGGCGTAACTAAAAGACAGATGAAAGTAGGAGAGAGAGAGGGACGACTGAAGGCAGGAAGCATGCAACACTACACGCGTCGCGCGATTAATAGTAACGACAATCCCACGTGTAAGGCCAGCACTAACTTTTTTTCAAATAAACAGTGTCAGAAAAACACTACTACTACTACAAGAATCAGGTTTAAAAACATGAAAAATTCTTATTAGGAAATATGAAATTCTACTGAATTACATCTAAGCTCCTGTAAGTACAGAAGACACCCTATGACAAAGAAGTGAACGCGTGGTAAAAAAACAAATATACGACTATCTTATATTATTGTACGGCAGGACTTGCTAGCCAAGAATATGTTATGTGTTACGCCTTTAGTCTGTTAATAAAATAATTATGGCCAAAATACAATAGTGGGGGTGCCTGACAGCATGAAATCATTTCTGCTCATAAAATTTTTTTTTATAACGTGTTTGAAAAACATTACGTTACGGAAATAGCCTACCATGTTAACTCCTATTTGATTGGCGGGAATGAGATGTAAGACTAAACACGATTAGTTGGACTGCAAATACTAGTTTTCTGTTGTTATGGGAAACGAATAGAAGGGGTACTTTTTTGAAAAGATGTGTAGACATGGCATGATTGGTTAGATCTGCCAATATAGTCAGTTCAGAGCGTCTGTTCCGTGCCACATCTTGTAATAAACCTACTAAGAACAGTGCGTTGAGCACCAGTGCATATTTTTTCTAAAATAAAAGCCTGGGACAAGAGGCAGATCGGAATTTGTGCCTATTCATTGCCAGTCAACGAAACTGTTTATTATTTCCATTGAATTGTGGTAAGCTGAAATATTTGATATCTTTTTAATGAAAATTGAATGTGAATTGATGATTTATGTCTATATATATATATATATATGTGTGTAGTTCAGTGGCCAACTTGAGAAAAGCCTAAATATTGCTCCAACCTGAATAGGAGGTGTCGGAAAAAAGTAAAACTGCATGGGATTGCCAAACAGTACACTGACACCTATCTTATGGACTAGGAAGAAATAATGCTGGAATGGCAGAGGCGTAGTAACCATTAGGAAGGAGTATACTGGTGTAATTTGTTTCAGATGAAGCTAGCAGTGGCCTACAGCACTGAACACAAGTGTTTGTTATGTATTGTGCTCATTGTGGAAATGGATTATGACTTAGTTTTGAAATAGGAGGTACAACCTTCTTGTTTCAGGGACGGTGGTCAAAAGTCATTGAGGCAGCATTTGGCCTGAGTTACTGAATCCTGAGGCTGACAGCATACTACTGGGTCCAGATAGCGACCAGTGAGGTGGCTCCAGAACTCATTGAAGTAATCGAGCAGAGGAGTCTTTTACTGCAGTCATCACGAAAGTTAAGAAAGTGTGGCCATGGAGCTCAACATTATGTGCCCCCACCCCCCCTCTAAAAGGTACAGTAAATAAAGAGGGAATATAAACTGTTTAAATTGACAGGAACTGTGAACTTTTCCCAATGATAAGACACTTGAAGTCATGATGACAAACAACACTCTAGCTTGAAAAACAAAACCAGTATTAACTCATATTACTACTTCACACTTACACACATAAGATAAGAATAATAAAATATGTCAATAACAAGATTAAATTGATAAACTGTGTACATACTACTTGTAAGAATATTGATTGTGATTCCTGGTTCACTGTGTAGTTGAATCAGGATATCTCTATGTAAAGAAATTAATACATATATATATATATTTGACTTTTCAAACTGACTCTTTTAAGATAGTCTTATAGAGTGTTACATGTGTGTGAGTGTCACAGTGTTGTAAAGTGCTGTGAAATAAATTAACTTGTTTATCTGTCTGTTGTTGTTGTGACTTACACTTCATCATTTACATAACCCTAGACATTCAACGTAGTCATCACAATATTCCAGAATAGGTCTGACTGAGAGATATATATATGTGGTAGCAAGTAAGGTTATCTGTAATACTCCACATTATTAGATACAGATACCTTCACAGCTGATCTCAGTCAGTACACTAGTCCCCTATAAATATTATACCATCCCACTTTACCACAATACTGAGATGAACAGATTAGGAGTAGAATAAGGGTGAACAGTAGGGATTGTGATAGGTGTTGGACTTCGTTTTAAAACGGTAAGATGAACTTTGAACTATATTTTTTTAGACTTTCAGCAACTTTTTCAGAGGGTATTGATGCCCGCACCTCAAGGTACACCTGCAAGGAAGAATATTGTAGTTGAGACTAAAGCAGGACTAAAGACAGTAAGAAGTGGATAATGGTAATATAAATGATAACCAGGGTGCGCTGTCAGATATAGCAGCAGAGACTTTGAAGTAAGACCAAAGGTTATTATCGATGCAGATAATGGTTATATGTTTGATAACCAAGGATTAGCTGTCTGGTATTGAAGCAGAGACTTTGTAGGAAGACTAAAGATTATTATTGATGCAGATAATGGTTATGTGTTTGATAACCAAGGATTAGCTGTCAGGTATTGGAGCTGAGACATTATACAGGTGTATGAATACTTTGAATTAATTTATTAGGCTGTAGGAGGCATAAAGAAAGTTGCAAGGGAGAATTTTGGCTGATGAATTGTACCTCCATGAAATATGTAAATAAACCCATCATGTTGCACTTTACTACTTCGATAGCCTTTATATATGAGAGAGAAGTAGAAGTCTGAATGCAAGGCCATTATAAATAATTCACACCCAACACCAC
>JAMPIV010023219.1:600000-767500 GCA_024509875.1 Oreohelix idahoensis | reverse complement strand
TATGGGATGTTATGGTATGTTATGGGATGTTATGGGATGTTATGGTATGTTATGTATGTATAAATAAAATGCTGGTGATTTTATATTGGAATCAAATTTTCTCTTCACTGAGATATAGGGTGAAGATATATCAAAAGTCCTTTTTGCTGGTGCCTTTTTACAAGCAGTTAACTTTTACAAGGGAGTCCTGCAGCTGTGGTTCATCGATTCTGTGATGACGAAAGCCTTCTCCACACTCTCTACCACTGTAGGCGGTTAGGGTAGATGCTTTTCTCTCACACTAGCGGCGTTAGTACCACAAATCGTCTGATGGCTTGTAACCACGAACTTTAGACAAATAGAAAGAAACAAATGCCTGCTAAGTACATTTGTTCGCCGCAAATTAACAGACCCATTGTCATGCGCTCCACCCACCAATGCTAACCTCTCAGAAGAATTAAATTCCCGAGCACACAGTGTAACTCAAGGAATATGATGAAAATTCATCAATATCCTTCTGAGTGTTAACTAGGAAATTGCGTCTGGAGTGCGTGAATAATGATTTGCCTGAATTACAATTAAAAAGGGTACATAAATCTCACAAGATAAAATGTTACACCTTAGGCACATGTGATGTAATCATCACTCATTACTCATGTCTACCCCCGTCGGAATCTGGGGTCGCTCTGCCGTCGGGTTTCCCGCACGACTAGTCAGAAACAATCACCAGCTCTTGCAGTAGTGGTTCATGCATATACTATTTTCATATGTTGAGGTTGCCACCCTTGTATATAACCACTAAGCAAGAAACCTGTAGAATTTACATTAGTAAATTAAATTGTTTACACTTATCCCAAAGTTTTGGGAATACACAATCTCCTTGCACAGATTTAGACTGGACACAGCTGTGTATGAGAAGCTTCGAAATCACTTAGGTCTGGAAATTAGAGTTAATTCCTCTGACGGAGGGTGTTCTGCAAAATCCTGGCCTGGAAAAACTTTTGTTTAATTCTTCAATGACGTGGTCTGGGAAATTAGAGTTAATTCCTCTGAAGGCGGTTGTTCTGTGAAATCACCTGGGCCTGGGAAAACTTTTGTTAAATTCCTCTATGACTTGTGATCAAATTCCTAGGATTTCAGTCTTGCTAATTAAAGTCCTGGCCACTTTTAGTTTCCAGTCTTGTATTAAATATGCGGGTTTACTTGTGAATTCCAAAGTTGCCCAGTACTCGATCTGTTACTTATAGTTGTGGAATTTCTGAGTCCAACGTCTCCTTTTTCTTTCTGGCTTTTAGGAGTCGCTGATATGACTTGTGCGCTGCAGTCTCTCTGTGTGATCTGTGTCTGTGTTTTTATGACACTATATTCTCAGTTCTTAGTGCAAATCGCAGATTGCACTTCCGACTAGTGTGCCAATAAAATACAGTGTATATTTCAGCTCCTCACAATGAACCAATCCAATCAAATCTCGTTCAGCACTACGTGGGTAGGCGCATTTCAAATTTAAAAAAAACAATACCCTTACGTGTTTCAAAATATTAAATTTAATATCCACGCATGACCTCTTCAGTGATGTTATATCGTTGCGTAAGACTTCTGGCTGCACCTATGTGCTTCTCACCATACAGTGACCATGTGTTCCTGGCGTAACGTCTACAAATCTTGAGTTTCCAGACAGATTAACTGAGATAATTACACACAGGGATGGTCTAAGCGGAAACAAATTACACATTACCACCTGTGTTTCCCTAGACGGATCTCCGCCAGATTAGCCACACAATACGGTGTTCTATTCGTAGACCGTGCACAATGCAAGCTTGAATAAACAGGCACAGTCGCTTTGAAAAGATGGTCAGCCTGATAATACGTGATAAAATATTATCGCTGCCCGGGTCAATAAACCTGGCGTAACACAAACAATCGAGGAGTGAAGTGTTAGAGACTTAACTCTACTGATCCAACGTAGAAAGTAAATAATGGTGCATAAAATATGCCACATAATAATGACAGGGGAGAGAAAAATAAGAAAATATCACTCGCGCGGGAATGCAATGAAATCCTGACGGAGTGGACTTGAGATCGCATAATCGAACCCAGTATCTCTATAATTCGAGGCGGACACCACACCTCTAGCCACTCCGACCCCCAGATTGTGGGAACAACCCCCCCTCCCCCCTCCTCCCCCCACCCCCCCCCCCCCCCCCCCCCCCCCCAGTGTGCATTTGTAAGAAAATAAGAGAAGAAAGAAAAAACCACGCACACGCACAGATACACACGCAAGCACAGTAACATCAGAAACATCACAACAAAAGCAATCCTAAGTGATTTGTCCTGAATGTGATCAGAGAATCGCAGATTGCAATAAAAACAGGAACAACAAACTCACCACAAGACTGGCAAATCATATAATATCCGGAAGTCCAATTAGAGAGTCAGTCAAGCACAACCGAAAGTAAAACAGCTGTAGGAATTTATAACTTAACAGCTGCGGTAGTAAAGCCATGAAAAGAAACCTGAGTGGAGTGGTTATTACATTCATTTTATCTAATGAAAAAAGTGCTCCAGGGGTTTAGCCGAGTATTTTGTTATACCCATGAAGAAGGGACAAAATACACATAAAAGGATATTTCAGAATAGAAGAACCTTACTGTGCAGGGTGATAGAACATTTCTTGTTAAAATGTAAGAGGTATGAACAATTGAGAATACCAATATTAGATTATTTGCAAGCATCAAACTTACCTATAAATATAGAAGAGGTGTTAAGAATAGACAGACCTAAGGAACTGCATAATATAGTCAAACAATATTTAACACGAACAAATGTTAATATATAGTGGCTGGGAATGTGAAGGTCTGATGCTGTTCTTACAATGCATATGACTTTTAACAGATGAAAGTCAATTAAATATCTGTTATATAACAAGAACCATCAGGCCTTTACACCCCTCCACTTTAATATTATACTTGTTTCTTCTTGATTTTGTTCGTTTTTTTTGTTTTTATTTTTTAATTTTTTTATATTTATTTAACGTATAAGCATAATTGCGATTGTCCCTATTTACACTGATTTGACAAATGGGATGCCACTTTCTCATATCGGCAGTTGTTCATATTATTTGAAATTGAAAACAATATATATCCTAATTATAAGTATTAAAACCAATAAAACGGTATTTAATCAGTTTTACGAATAACGGTTCACAAGAAACAAGGGACTTTCGGGTTTTACCCTTCGTCAGCCACAAACAGGTGACAAAGACAAGAATACATATAGGTACTAAAAAACTATACGGTGATGAGAAATATACAACAAATGGGCTATACAAGCAGATGGAAAAAGTAAACAACAACAGTGATGAGAGAAAAAGAACAATAATAATACAAGAAAATCGTAAAATCTAACAGAAATACCGAAACAAGAAAGTAAATAATCAACGAGACGAAAAAAAAGAGAATTAACAAAACTGATGAACTAATAAAAGTTATCTCAGCTCAATCCAAAGAATATGTGAAAGAAAGCAGTAGTACTCCGTCACAGAAATCGCAAGGAAGTGACGTACGATAGCGACAAAACCAAAGATATAAAAAGATACGAAACGAACCAAAACAAAAACATAAAAAGATAGATCTAAAAAGCAACGAATAAAGAATGAAAAAGAGAAAAGCTACCAGAATTTATGCAAAATGATGTTGGATATTCAAACCATCGGGAGCTAAAACACCCATATCAAAAATAAGGCGATTCTCCAACGAAAAGCGAGTCTTGTCATTACCGGCACATGAAAGGAGGGCGGTAACATGAATATCAGAATTACCTGCATGGTCAGGCCTATTGAAATGAAGGGCCACCGGTAAATGTTTGTCCATATAGATGTCATTCAAGTGCTCACGAAACCTGTCTGCCAAACGCCTGCCAGTTTCACCAATATAGGTCATGCCACATCTCTTGCAGATGATAGCATAAATCAGGTTTCTGGATTCGCACGTAAAAGACTCTTTAATGATAAATGTTCCTTTCGGAAAAGTGACTGTCTGAGTTTGCAGTACAAACGGACAGGTCTTACATATCCGGCGTTGGCACGGTTTAGTACCAAAGTAAGACGGGCTAGTATGTCGCAAGCGACTGTGTATGTGGCGAGAGGTTTTATTTGGCTGTAGGATCAGTATAGTACTGAAAATTACAGAAATAGAATTTCTGCAGAAAATGGTGAAGTCCCAGTGTCTGAGAGGACTACTGGTATCACAAATTAGTTACGGCTGTGAATGTTCTGATCTCGAAACAATAGTAGAGAGGAAACCGACATAAAGCGCCACCTCCGCAGTGTAACTAACTGTGATATTAAAAAACCAAGGAAACAGATTTTACCTAACACTGATAAAATTGACAAGTCGTTCAAATACAATTTTCTTCTTATTTATTTAGTATATACACTATCTACTCTTGTGCTGAAGGGTGAATGTTGAAAAATGGAATGTAATGGAATTGTAAGTTAACATGTGATTTACAAATATTTATTTTATATATATAAATATTTTACAACAAGTTTTCCAATTATAGGAACAAAAAAATTATATCAGCTGTGCTGTTAATTAAGGATATAACACTAATCAGCTATGCTGTTAATTTTGTCTCTTGCTATGCTAATTTCACTTTCTCATCACTGATAGTTTCTATGCTCACAATGCCGACAGAAATGGTACTACGGGGTACTCATCTCTTAAAACGTTCTGTTCTCCTTAGTTTGGGTCACACAACTCCTGCTGAGGCTCATTACTTTAGCCCACCCAAGACTGAGGGGGACTAAAGATGTAGCTTCTGTACAATCTCTATGCTCCTGCGAAGTTCCAGGCAGCGGGATTGACTCGAACATACGACCTCAGTTTTTAGGACACGAATAAACCTGTAACAAAGCAAAAATAGGGGCTAATTTCTGTCCTCAAGCCCACCTATTTCTAATGTGGATGAAATGAGCGTGTGCCTCAGTGTTTGCATGTAGGATGAATGACAACATGGCTCAGTATGGTTTAGCAATAGCGAGACAAGACAGGTGTCTACTTGCAAAGCATTCTTTCTGATAAACTAATACATGGATACAGTCAATAATATAAATTCAATGCATCAATAATATAAATTTATGTTCAATACATATGAGACGAGGACTGTTTGGTGATATATCAGGTTGGAGTTATAGGAGACATAGATTGAAGCCCGATTTATATAGGTAGGTGAATTCTTAAGCAAGGCTTTCGGTTGGTTCCTGGCGGAGCAAAATGATTGGTTTCCTCCGGTTTCGTCTTTTGCTCATACAGCCTAATTTTATTCAGTTTTCTGTCGCCATCTTGCGTGAACAAGATGGCCGTTAATTTATTCTGTCTCAGAGACTGGTGAACGTGGCTTGTTGATTGGTTGAAGCAAATCTGTATCTCGACATAGTGATTAACAAAGTAGTGGGTTACACTCGTTTCACGACATAGCCCCCTCCTTTCCTAGCTGTGACTTGTCATAGCTGACATGTAAACCCCTGCTGTGGTTAATCCTTTTGCGTCTGTCCTTCCAGAGTACTAGGGTGTCGACTTAAAAAAATCAGCTCCTACATTGTCTCTTCCCGGAATGTAATTCACGGTAAAGGAATAAGGCGCAAGAAGCAGACTCCACCTTAACAATCTCGAATTTAACTTTTTAGATGCAGCCAAGAATGTTAAAGGTTGATGATCACTTTGGACAATGAAGTGTGTCCCATACAGATAAGGTGAAAATTTGTTGATGGACCAAATTAGAGCTAAACATTCTTTCTCTATGGTCGAGTAGTTCAACTCAGCTGCATTCAGCTTCCTACTGGCGTAGACGACTGGTAAAAGTTCCTCCGGCTGGGCTTTTGATTTCTGCAAGAGAGTTGCACCAATCCCTATACTGCTAGCTTCCGTCCTTAATACAAATTCCTGTGTGATATCGGGTAGTGTAAGGATTGGTTTGCTGGTGAGTTTTGCTTTTAGCTCTGTGTAAGCTTTTTCACAATCAGCATTCCATTGGATTTTATCAGGCTGTCCCTTCTTCGTTAAGTTAGTTAATGGTGCACACAGAGAGTTAAAGTGGGGTATGTACTTCTGATAGAACCCACATAATGACACGAATGATCTCACATCTTTCTTCGTTTGAGGTCTGGGTGCCTTCTTTAACTTCTGTATATTCTTTGGGTCAGGAGACATATGACCTGTAGAAATAGTGTGACCTAAGAATTCCAACTCCTTACAACCGATATAGCACTTGGTTGGACGTGCAGTCAATCCAGTGGCTCTCAATCTGTCAAACAACATGGAGAGCGCTACTATATGCTCTTCAAATGTGTTTGTAGCAACAAGAATGTCATCCATAAAGTTAGTGATATGGGGATTTTGTAGAGGTTCCAACAATTTCCTCATCATTCTTGAAAAGATACTTGGAGCATTTTTCAGCCCAAAGGGTAGTACATTAAACTCGTAGTGTCCGTCTGATGTACTAAATGCCAGCATTTTCCTAACTTCTGGTTTCACTGGTATTTGGTAGTATCCCTTGCTTAGATCTACCTTTGATAAATACCTAGCCTTACTCAGTGTAGAGAACAGCTGGTTGGTGTCAGGTAATGGGTCCACCTGAGATTCTGTGATCGCATTAAGCTTCCGGTAGTCAATACATAACCTGTGTTCACCACTCGGTTTTCTCAATAGCACCACACTTGAGCTATAGGGAGATTCAGGCTTTGAAATAATTCTCTTTTAAGAGATAGTCAATCTCATCCTTGAGTGTTTGTGCTTGCTATTGTTCAGTCCATGTCCGCAGCAATGCTTCCAGTGGACTGTGTATGGGGACGGCAATACTACAACGTTGCCGGACTCACACTTATTTCTATTGTAAGGGGCAGTATACCGATGTGGGGCCTGTCTCCATCAACTGTGGGGTACAGCCCTGGTTCCTACCTCCTTTGGTTCGGGTTTGTTTCTGCAGCTTTTTTAATACTGGTTGCTGACTAACCAAATTTTCCAAAGGATCCAGGCCATGGTGTTCCGACAAATATCTAGTCGGGGTGGGATGTCTCTCATCCCCTCTCTGTACAATACGGAGAGTTGCCATGGTTACTGGTGTAACAGTAGATTTGTTGTGATTTCGTTTTCTCGTTATCACTGCTTCTACCTGTTGTTTTCTCTTGTGTATCTTCTTTGTGGGCCTACGTCCGCAACAATGCTTCCCTGGGTCCTGTAACTGGTCTACGCTTCTGAATGAGGTTACCTGGTTACATTCTGAACAGGATTTCATATACCAACTTATGTCTTCAATTATTCCTGGCCAGTAATATCGCAATGCTATATTTTGACCAGTGGCCCCTTTTCCTCTGTGACCACTGCCTGATGTAGCATGCTCTTGCTCCATAATTTCCTCCCTATAGAATTTTGGCACTACCAGCTGTCCATGCCTTTTAGGTCCTTTTCCAGCTTGTCTGTAGAGTAGGCCATTTTCCATATAGTATTCTCCTTTCTCTGGAGGGTTATGGGCCTTTGGCAATTTGCCAAAACAAGGCTTCAATGTGCAATCTGCTGTTTGAGCCTTTTTCATCTTTGTACGATGAATGTTTATTGGATCTCCCTCCTCCTTTTTGGTGCTCGACCTGGTATGGTTTGCTGCCATGACAACAGGTTTTATTGGGTCACCCAAAAAGATATATTTACATCCTATTACCAGCGGGTATATAGGATCATCACTCACTGCTGCTCTTATCACTCCTTCTACATAGCGAGTTCTCACGTTGATCCTTGCTATGGGAAGTGTCATGGTGCCGGTTCCCTGCATTGCCCCTTGTATGTCCACTGTTTCTGTGGTAAGTTGGTCAGGGTGCACTAGGGTTGCACTCACGACTGAGTCGAATTCCAAACCTGAATCATATAAGCACTGAATTTTAGTGCCATTACATGTCACTTCCTCACAGACAGGGGGATGATGGAGGTCATTCTGACTACCTGCCAGTTCCTTCCTTCCCTTGTTCCCTGTTGTGAGACACGCAGCGTAATAAGGAGGGTTGTTCCTTCTGCAGTCTGCAGTATTGTGGTTACTCATTAGACAAGTTTTACACCACTTTCCTTCCTTCCGGTAAGGTGTCTTATCCGATCTTAGAGAGTTTTTGTCCTTTTGGTCAAATCTTTGTTTGTTCCTTGTGGTATGGTCCTTTTGTTCATATTTGGTATAGTTTTGTGATGATTTGAAGTTTTCACCCTGCTTCTTCTTATTTCCTAATAATTCTGCCTGAGCTGCTTGATATCTCTCAGCAACAGTTACAATATCTTCCAATCTCTCTGCTCCTTGTTCCATGATAAACTTCCTCATTTCTTGAGGCATGGACTCTTTCACTTGCTCCATCATTATAATTTCTTTCAGATCCTGACACTTTCCTAAACTACTCCATTTTTCCAAATAGTTTTCCAATCTAGCAGAGAATTGGTGATAGTTTTCTCCTGGAAGAAGTTTAGCTGTTCGGAATTTCTTTCTATATGATTCTGAGTTTTTTTCATATCTCACAAGCAGTGCCTGCTTCAGGATTTCATAATCTTCCTGGTCATCTCTTGAGAGCTTCAAATATACATCGTAGGCTACACCTCTCAATCCCTGAGATAGTTTAAGACTCCATTTTTCTTTCACTAAGCCATAGGTAGTGGCTAGTCTTTCGTATCTATCCAGGTACGACTCAATGGCGTCTTCTTTCTCAACAAATGGGTCCAGATGAAAATTCATGGCCCCACTTGAGGTGCTCTGGCTGGAGCTACTCTCAGAGTGAGGTGAGCTACCACCATTATTGCCAGTATTTGCCTGAATTTCAAGCTCTTTTAATCTTAACTGATGGTCTCTCTCTGCTTGTAATTTTCTTTCCTCAGCTTCAATTTTTTTGCCTCATTTTCAGCCTCTCATTTCTTGGCTTCAATTTCCAGTCTTTTGTCTTCTCTCTGAGCTTCCAGTCTTTTGTCTTCTCTCTCAGCTTCCAGTCTTTTGGCTTCTCTTTCAGCTTCCAGTCTTTTGGCTTCTGTCTCTAATTGCAACTTTCTTTCTTCCCTATCCACGTGTTTGTCCACTTCTGTTGTGACATACTGAGTGAGAGCCTCACCTGTCAAATTTAATTCCTTACCCATCTGCATGATCGCAGTCCTGAACTTCACTAGATCAGCCATGGCGTTACTTAGATAGGGTATGTAAATTTACTATAAACCAATTATTGTAATTAAACTTAATTAATTTAAATGAACAAATAATTTCCGTGCAACCTTGTGAGCATCAACTATTTACTGAGTACTAAATGGTACTCCTCCTAAGAAAACAATAAAAAATCCTATTATAGAATTTCTCCAAAAAAAAATTTTCTTATGTTATCTATGGGTGGCACAATATAGAGTGTAGATAGATGAATAGACCAAATATGGCTCAAGATATACAGAAATATCGCAGGAACGAGCCCCCAGTGTGGCGAGAGGTTTTATTTGGCTGTAGGATCAGTATAGTACTGAAAATTACAGAAATAGAATGTCTGCAGAAAATGGTGAAGTCCCAGTGTCTGAGAGGACTACCGGTATCACACAAATTAGTTACGGCTGTGAATGTTCTGATCTCGAAACAATAGTAGAGAGGAGACCGACATAAAGCGCCACCTCCGCAGTGTAACTAACTGTGATATTAAAAAACCAAGGAAACAGATTTTCCTTAGCACTGATAAAATTGACAAGTCGTTCAAATACAATTTTCTTCTTATTTATTTAGTATATACACTATCTACTCTTGTGCTGAAGGGTGAATGTTGAAAAATGGAATGTAATGGAATTGTAAGTTTACATGTGATTTACAAATATTTATTTTATATATATAAATATTTTACAACAAGTTTTCCAATTATAGGAACAAAAAAATTATATCAGCTGTGCTGTTAATTAAGGATATAACACTTATCAGCTATGCTGTTAATTTTGTCTCTTGCTATGCTAATTTCACTTTCTCATCACTGACAGTTTCTATGCTCACAATGCCGACAGAAATGGTACTACGGGGTACTCATCTCTTAAAACGTTCTGTTCTCCTTAGTTTGGGTCACACAACTCCTGCTGAGGCTCGTTACTTTAGCCCACCCAAGACTGAGGGGGACTAAAGATGTAGCTTCTGTACAATCTCTATGCTCCTGCGAAGTTCCAGGCAGCAGGATTGACTCGAACATACGACCTCAGTTTTTAGGACACGAATAAACCTGTAACAAAGCAAAAATAGGGGCTAATTTCTGTCCTCAAGCCCTCCTATTTCTAATGTGGATGAAATGAGCGTGTGCCTCAGTGTTTGCATGTAGGATGAATGACAACATGGCTCAGTATGATTTAGCAATAGCGAGACAAGACAGGTGTCTACTTGCAAAGCATTCTTTCTGATAAACTAATACATGGATACAGTCAATAATATAAATTCAATGCATCAATAATATAAATTCAATACATGAATACATTCAATACATGAATACATCCCATAATATAAATTCAAGACATCCAATAATATGTACATTTAGGTGATACACCCATTTCCTTCCCTCTATAATATACCAGGCCCTCTCTGACGAGTGCTATACAAGCTGGTAATATATATCCTAACAATACCGTTATGTTCTTATGATACGAGTATATGAGACGAGGACTGTTTGGTGATATATCAGGTTGGAGTTATAGGAGACAATAGATTGAAGTATGAGTCCTATTAGCCTTCGTCTATTCAATCATATTAGGAAATAAAATCATTATACCTAATTCCCCCAAGATACAATCAGTAACTTGATATATTCATATTAAAACAATATATGTTAAATATATATATATATATATATATATATATATATATATATATATATATATATATATATATATATATATATATATATATATATATATATATATACAGGTGTAGGTAGTATAATGACACACAACAAATACCACCATTATATACCTGCTGAAGGCCTATTTTCCTAAAGGTTATCGTAAATTTATATTTACCCTCCAAGATTTAAAAAGGCCAGTTTGACTCGACTAGTGAAGTAGGCTGCAGGTCGATGCCCTCAGGTAAGCAATAAATCGTGACAGCTTCTCTCCTCTTCAGTCAGTCGGTATCTCTGGCTTCGTGTCTGGTTGCGTGCTTAGCATAACATTTCGCCCGATTATATAGGTAGGTGAATTCTTAAGCAAGGCTTTCGGTTGGTTCCTGGCGGAGCAAAATGATTGGTTTCCTCCGGTTTCGTCTTTTGCTCATACAGCCTAATTTTATTCAGTTTTCTGTCGCCATCTTGCGTGAACAAGATGGCCGTTAATTTATTCTGTCTCAGAGACTGGTGAACGTGGCTTGTTGATTGGTTGAAGCAAATCTGTATCTCGACATAGTGATTAACAAAGTAGTGGGTTACACTCGTTTCACGACATAGCCCCCTCCTTTCCTAGCTGTGACTTGTCATAGCTGACATGTAAACCCCTGCTGTGGTTAATCCTTTTGCGTCTGTCCTTCCAGAGTACTAGGGTGTCGACTTAAAAAAATCAGCTCCTACATTGTCTCTTCCCGGAATGTAATTCACGGTAAAGGAATAAGGCGCAAGAAGCAGACTCCACCTTAACAATCTCGAATTTAACTTTTTAGATGCAGCCAAGAATGTTAAAGGTTGATGATCACTTTGGACAATGAAGTGTGTCCCATACAGATAAGGTGAAAATTTGTTGATGGACCAAATTAGAGCTAAACATTCTTTCTCTATGGTCGAGTAGTTCAACTCAGCTGCATTCAGCTTCCTACTGGCGTAGACGACTGGTAAAAGTTCCTCCGGCTGGGCTTTTGATTTCTGCAAGAGAGTTGCACCAATCCCTATACTGCTAGCTTCCGTCCTTAATACAAATTCCTGTGTGATATCGGGTAGTGTAAGGATTGGTTTGCTGGTGAGTTTTTTTGCTGTTAGCTCTGTGTAAGCTTTTTCACAATCAGCATTCCATTGGATTTTATCAGGCTGTCCCTTCTTCGTTAAGTTAGTTAATGGTGCACACAGAGAGTTAAAGTGGGGTATGTACTTCTGATAGAACCCACATAATGACACGAATGATCTCACATCTTTCTTCGTTTGAGGTCTGGGTGCCTTCTTTAACTTCTGTATATTCTTTGGGTCAGGAGACATATGACCTGTAGAAATAGTGTGACCTAAGAATTCCAACTCCTTACAACCGATATAGCACTTGGTTGGACGTGCAGTCAATCCAGTGGCTCTCAATCTGTCAAACAACATGGAGAGCGCTACTATATGCTCTTCAAATGTGTTTGTAGCAACAAGAATGTCATCCATAAAGTTAGTGATATGGGGATTTTGTAGAGGTTCCAACAATTTCCTCATCATTCTTGAAAAGATACTTGGAGCATTTTTCAGCCCAAAGGGTAGTACATTAAACTCGTAGTGTCCGTCTGATGTACTAAATGCCAGCATTTTCCTAACTTCTGGTTTCACTGGTATTTGGTAGTATCCCTTGCTTAGATCTACCTTTGATAAATACCTAGCCTTACTCAGTGTAGAGAACAGCTGGTTGGTGTCAGGTAATGGGTCCACCTGAGATTCTGTGATCGCATTAAGCTTCCGGTAGTCAATACATAACCTGTGTTCACCACTCGGTTTTCTCAATAGCACCACACTTGAGCTATAGGGAGATTCAGGCTTTGAAATAATTCTCTTTTAAGAGATAGTCAATCTCATCCTTGAGTGTTTGTGCTTGCTATTGTTCAGTCCATGTCCGCAGCAATGCTTCCAGTGGACTGTGTATGGGGACGGCAATACTACAACGTTGCCGGACTCACACTTATTTCTATTGTAAGGGGCAGTATACCGATGTGGGGCCTGTCTCCATCAACTGTGGGGTACAGCCCTGGTTCCTACCTCCTTTGGTTCGGGTTTGTTTCTGCAGCTTTTTTAATACTGGTTGCTGACTAACCAAATTTTCCAAAGGATCCAGGCCATGGTGTTCCGACAAATATCTAGTCGGGGTGGGATGTCTCTCATCCCCTCTCTGTACAATACGGAGAGTTGCCATGGTTACTGGTGTAACAGTAGATTTGTTGTGATTTCGTTTTCTCGTTATCACTGCTTCTACCTGTTGTTTTCTCTTGTGTATCTTCTTTGTGGGCCTACGTCCGCAACAATGCTTCCCTGGGTCCTGTAACTGGTCTATGCTTCTGAATGAGGTTACCTGGTTACATTCTGAACAGGATTTCATATACCAACTTATGTCTTCAATTATTCCTGGCCAGTAATATCGCAATGCTATATTTTGACCAGTGGCCCCTTTTCCTCTGTGACCACTGCCTGATGTAGCATGCTCTTGCTCCATAATTTCCTCCCTATAGAATTTTGGCACTACCAGCTGTCCATGCCTTTTAGGTCCTTTTCCAGCTTGTCTGTAGAGTAGGCCATTTTCCATATAGTATTCTCCTTTCTCTGGAGGGTTATGGGCCTTTGGCAATTTGCCAAAACAAGGCTTCAATGTGCAATCTGCTGTTTGAGCCTTTTTTATCTTTTTACGATGTACGTTTATTGGATTCCCTTCCGCCTGTTTGTAGCTCGACCTGGTATGGTTTGCTGCCATGACAACAGGTTTTATTGGGTCACCCAAAAAGATATATTTACATCCTATTACCAGCGGGTATATAGGATCATCACTCACTGCTGCTCTTATCACTCCTTCTACATAGCGAGTTCTCACGTTGATCCTTGCTATGGGAAGTGTCATGGTGCCGGTTCCCTGCATTGCCCCTTGTATGTCCACTGTTTCTGTGGTAAGTTGGTCAGGGTGCACTAGGGTTGCACTCACGACTGAGTCGAATTCCAAACCTGAATCATATAAGCACTGAATTTTAGTGCCATTACATGTCACTTCCTCACAGACAGGGGGATGATGGAGGTCATTCTGACTACCTGCCAGTTCCTTCCTTCCCTTGTTCCCTGTTGTGAGACACGCAGCGTAATAAGGAGGGTTGTTCCTTCTGCAGTCTGCAGTATTGTGGTTACTCATTAGACAAGTTTTACACCACTTTCCTTCCTTCCGGTAAGGTGTCTTATCCGATCTTAGAGAGTTTTTGTCCTTTTGGTCAAATCTTTGTTTGTTCCTTGTGGTATGGTCCTTTTGTTCATATTTGGTATAGTTTTGTGATGATTTGAAGTTTTCACCCTGCTTCTTCTTATTTCCTAATAATTCTGCCTGAGCTGCTTGATATCTCTCAGCAACAGTTACAATATCTTCCAATCTCTCTGCTCCTTGTTCCATGATAAACTTCCTCATTTCTTGAGGCATGGACTCTTTCACTTGCTCCATCATTATAATTTCTTTCAGATCCTGACACTTTCCTAAACTACTCCATTTTTCCAAATAGTTTTCCAATCTAGCAGAGAATTGGT
Source organism: Oreohelix idahoensis (assembly GCA_024509875.1). NCBI lineage: Eukaryota > Metazoa > Mollusca > Gastropoda > Stylommatophora > Oreohelicidae > Oreohelix > Oreohelix idahoensis. Next base: position 753,063 of record JAMPIV010023219.1, on the reverse strand, counting down.
GATAGTTTTCTCCTGGAAGAAGTTTAGCTGTTCGGAATTTCTTTCTATATGATTCTGAGTTTTTTTCATATCTCACAAGCAGTGCCTGCTTCAGGATTTCATAATCTTCCTGGTCATCTCTTGAGAGCTTCAAATATACATCGTAGGCTACACCTCTCAATCCCTGAGATAGTTTAAGACTCCATTTTTCTTTCACTAAGCCATAGGTAGTGGCTAGTCTTTCGTATCTATCCAGGTACGACTCAATGGCGTCTTCTTTCTCAACAAATGGGTCCAGATGAAAAATCATGGCCCCACTTGAGGTGCTCTGGCTGGAGCTACTCTCAGAGTGAGGTGAGCTACCACCATTATTGCCAGTATTTGCCTGAATTTCAAGCTCTTTTAATCTTAACTGATGGTCTCTCTCTGCTTGTAATTTCCTTTCCTCAGCTTCAATTTTTTTGCCTCATTTTCAGCCTCTCATTTCTTGGCTTCAATTTCCAGTCTTTTGTCTTCTCTCTGAGCTTCCAGTCTTTTGTCTTCTCTCTCAGCTTCCAGTCTTTTGGCTTCTCTTTCAGCTTCCAGTCTTTTGGCTTCTGTCTCTAATTGCAACTTTCTTTCTTCCCTATCCACGTGTTTGTCCACTTCTGTTGTGACATACTGAGTGAGAGCCTCACCTGTCAAATTTAATTCCTTACCCATCTGCATGATCGCAGTCCTGAACTTCACTAGATCAGCCATGGCGTTACTTAGATAGGGTATGTAAATTTACTATAAACCAATTATTGTAATTAAACTTAATTAATTTAAATGAACAAATAATTTCCGTGCAACCTTGTGAGCATCAACTATTTACTGAGTACTAAATGGTACTCCTCCTAAGAAAACAATAAAAAATCCTATTATAGAATTTCTCCAAAAAAAAATTTTCTTATGTTATCTATGGGTGGCACAATATAGAGTGTAGATAGATGAATAGACCAAATATGGCTCAAGATATACAGAAATATCGCAGGAACGAGCCCCCAGTGTGGCGAGAGGTTTTATTTGGCTGTAGGATCAGTATAGTACTGAAAATTACAGAAATAGAATGTCTGCAGAAAATGGTGAAGTCCCAGTGTCTGAGAGGACTACCGGTATCACAAATTAGTTACGGCTGTGAATGTTCTGATCTCGAAACAATAGTAGAGAGGAGACCGACATAAAGCGCCACCTCCGCAGTGTAACTAACTGTGATATTAAAAAACCAAGGAAACAGATTTTCCTTAGCACTGATAAAATTGACAAGTCGTTCAAATACAATTTTCTTCTTATTTATTTAGTATATACACTATCTACTCTTGTGCTGAAGGGTGAATGTTGAAAAATGGAATGTAATGGAATTGTAAGTTTACATGTGATTTACAAATATTTATTTTATATATATAAATATTTTACAACAAGTTTTCCAATTATAGGAACAAAAAAAATTATATCAGCTGTGCTGTTAATTAAGGATATAACACTTATCAGCTATGCTGTTAATTTTGTCTCTTGCTATGCTAATTTCACTTTCTCATCACTGACAGTTTCTATGCTCACAATGCCGACAGAAATGGTACTACGGGGTACTCATCTCTTAAAACGTTCTGTTCTCCTTAGTTTGGGTCACACAACTCCTGCTGAGGCTCGTTACTTTAGCCCACCCAAGACTGAGGGGGACTAAAGATGTAGCTTCTGTACAATCTCTATGCTCCTGCGAAGTTCCAGGCAGCAGGATTGACTCGAACATACGACCTCAGTTTTTAGGACACGAATAAAAACCTGTAACAAAGCAAAAATAGGGGCTAATTTCTGTCCTCAAGCCCTCCTATTTCTAATGTGGATGAAATGAGCGTGTGCCTCAGTGTTTGCATGTAGGATGAATGACAACATGGCTCAGTATGATTTAGCAATAGCGAGACAAGACAGGTGTCTACTTGCAAAGCATTCTTTCTGATAAACTAATACATGGATACAGTCAATAATATAAATTCAATGCATCAATAATATAAATTCAATACATGAATACATTCAATACATGAATACATCCCATAATATAAATTCAAGACATCCAATAATATGTACATTTAGGTGATACACCCATTTCCTTCCCTCTATAATATACCAGGCCCTCTCTGACGAGTGCTATACAAGCTGGTAATATATATCCTAACAATACCGTTATGTTCTTATGATACGAGTATATGAGACGAGGACTGTTTGGTGATATATCAGGTTGGAGTTATAGGAGACAATAGATTGAAGTATGAGTCCTATTAGCCTTCGTCTATTCAATCATATTAGGAAATAAAATCATTATACCTAATTCCCCCAAGATACAATCAGTAACTTGATATATTCATATTAAAACAATATATGTTATATATATATATATATATATATATATATATATATATATATATATATATATATATATATATATACAAGTGTAGGTAGTATAATGACACACAACAAATACCACCATTATATACCTGCTGAAGGCCTATTTTCCTAAAGGTTATCGTAAATTTATATTTACCCTCCAAGATTTAAAAAGGCCAGTTTGACTCGACTAGTGGAGTAGGCTGCAGGTCGATGCCCTCAGGTAAGCAATAAATCGTGACAGCTTCTCTCCTCTTCAGTCAGTCGGTATCTCTGGCTTCGTGTCTGGTTGCGTGCTTAGCATAACATTTCGCCCAATTATATAGGTAGGTGAATTCTTAAGCAAGGCTTTCGGTTGGTTCCTGGCGGAGCAAAATGATTGGTTTCCTCCGGTTTCGTCTTTTGCTATTACAGCCTAATTTTATTCAGTTATCTGTCGCCATCTTGCGTGAACAAGATGGCCGTTAATTTATTCTGTCTCAGAGACTGGTGAACGTGGCTCGTTGATTGGTTGAAGCAAATCTGTATCTCGACATAGTGATTAACAAAGTAGTGGGTTACACTCGTTTCACGACAGTGTACAAGAATATCCCTAAAATTTCTATCCCTACGATAAGCTACCAAAGGTGTATCACGAAACAACTCTTTGGTATCAGGATCAGAGTTGAAAATAGGCAAATGTCGAAACAGAATTCTCTTTACCGCCAGACAGTGAGGATGGAAAGTTAGAACCAGTTTGAGTCTGTCAGATTGGACAGAAGGTTTAGTAGTGAGTGCCGTCTGACAAGCGACGCGTGTGATACGATTTAGGGCATCAGATAAAACATGTTCTGGATAAAGACGTCGGCGAAAGAACTCAAGCATCTCTTGAGCTCGCTGATGAAAATCATCGTCATCGTGACATAACCGACGCAAGCGAAGAAGTTGAGAAAAGGGAATGGAATTTTTACAACTAAGAGGATGCGATGAAGTATAAAGAAGGAAACCATGAGCGTCAGTAGCCTTATAATAGACAGACGTTTTAAGACAAGTAGGACTAATAGTCACAGTTATGTCAAGGAAGTTCACTGAGGTCGTAGAGATTTCAGAAGTGAATTTGATGGCAGGATTGAAATTACCAACAGTCAATAAATCGACGGAGGTCTACCTCAGACATGTCTGTAATACCAATACCATCATCAATATAGCGATTATATTTATTGTAATTGTACTTAATTATAATTGTAATTATAATTATACTATAATTTTATATATATATATATATATATATATATATATATATATATATATATATATATATATATATATATATATATATATATATATATATATATATATATATATATATATAAATATATATATATATATATATATATATATATAATAATTATATATATATTATATAATATATATAATATAATATATAATATAATATATATATAATATATATAATATATATATAATTATATATAGATGTAATTATAAAATAATTATATCCTAATTATAACCCATCAGAGGTTGAACGGGATATTTTTCTTCATTAATTTTAAAAAAACACACACACACATAAAAGGACCACATTTTAAAAAAAGGCAATAAATATATCCACGCAAAGACATTTCCTTGTTTAGTTGAGAAAGAAAGATGGATGCAAAAATTATCGAAGAAACAATATAGCAGCTCGAGAGGTGGAATGGCTATTCAGAAACAGGAGACGTCCTCCTGATGCAAAAATCAAGCAACGACACATCAGTGAGAAACCCAATAAAACACATCCTATTGTCTTCGTAGAAGAGCAGATTGTTCTCGACTGAATAAGTTGGACATTTATTGGAAGGTGCTGGAAGTATATGGCATCAAAGACTTTATTGTGATTGAATATGTACGAGTAAAAACTGTCAACGTGCTGTATTGGGTCAAGGCCGACAACGAACAAATGCAAAAAAAATGAGCAACACATGCCACGTGACGTATAGGTAGTCCCATAACATACTGCCGTAGGGGAATGTAGTGTTTGAGACTTCACATACAAGGTCCAGCATTGAGACGTGGGGTGACCAGTTCCCTTCCTCGCTGCCTTTTCCTTCCCTAACTAACTCAAAGAGCAGAGTCAGGTACCATTTACAGCTGGGTAGACTGGAGCATGTCAGTACCGTGATTCGAACCCGGCACCATTGCTGCGATAGACCAGAGTTCTAACCACTTTGTCAATCGGACGCTCATGTGACGGACATGTGACGGACACGTTTTATTTTTACGGAAGTTTTTTTCCGGAAATAAAATATACTTTATAAACTAGCAAATAAACACCAGACAAACACAAAGGTATGTCCTCAGGCACTCGTAAGAAATAAAGAAGTAGAAAACTAGACAACAGAAAAACAACAGACGTGAGTGGCTTACCCAGGACTTGAACCCAGGACCTTCCGTGCGACAACCCCACCTAGCTATGCAAGTGAATCACACTATCCTCCCTGCCATCTAGGCATCACCAAAAAAAAAATGATGCTTCGATGACGGGTCACTAGTGCGACCCGCAACACATAACACCGGAAATTTACCATGGGCAGTCCAGCCTATTAATGACGCAATCCCTATTATTCCCCTATTATACAGTATAGGTCAGACTTACACAAGACAAAGACCTTAATACTGTGTCTAGTAAATGATAGAAGACTAAGAACAGTAAGTACAGGACAGAGGGTAGGTTTTGGTATTGTATAAACGTTTATAACACATAAGGAAGGGAAACCCGAGGCCTGTAAACAGCAAATAAACACCAGACAAACAATGGTTTAACATTTTTCTTCCTTCCATTTTAAAACTCCTTGACACTCATCAGTTTCCAAAGTGATCTTCTGTCAACACTGTCAAATGTCTTTCGATAGTTCATAAATCCAGTGTATAGTAGCTATTCCAAACTTTGTTCATCTAATGCTCGCATTGTGACTATCTAGTCTGTAGAGAATCTGTTTAGTTTAGTTTTGTCCTAGACGTTCTTGTGCGTTTCTTAGTTGTCCCTGGACTCTTTAATCTCTCATGAATGATACCGTTTAACATGCTGCTTACACTGATATCAACATTATTTCTCTTGAATGTGTGCAATTATCTAAATTTCCCAACTTAGGCAATAGGACCAGAGAAATTACTTCTTTTCCGTTGTTTCTAATCTCTTCCAGATTTTACCAAGTAATTTGTATAATATTTCTGTGGAGGTGTCAATATCTGCTACGTTTGAGACAAACATTATAACTAATCACTGATTCATTGACTAACCATGTAACTACATATATTATTGAAATCTAATCCATCATTTTCTAGATATTTAACAGATATCGATTATTCCACACACACACAAAATAATAATAATTATAAAAAAATAGAAACAAACAAACAAAAAATGATGACGTTGTGTTCAGACTGGCAGACCTCATATCTATCGGTTGTAAATTTAGTTATGCACACACATCCTATATATAAAATCCCAGCTTTTTTTGTCATGCGTAACGCTAAGGGATGCAACTTTGGTTGAAAGTTAGACATTGATTGTATTGTTTCCCTTATATGTACTCTCCCGCAGAGGCGTCATTAGGGTTGGTGTCACCCGGTGCGGTAACTCATGGTGTCACCCCCATGGACCTCCTCCAGTACCAGACCATTGTCACGTAGGTCTTTATGTCATTAAATTACCTACATCTCCTTCCTATTCTCTCACCCTAATCCTTTCTTTTATATTCTTTCCATACTTGTTTTTCCTGTATTTTTCGCATCACTCGGTTGCGAAAAATATTTTCTTCAGTATTTTTAAACTTTACCTGTTTTTTTCTCAAAAAAAAACTGAGAATCGCGCTAGGACGATATTACGTAGATGTCAGGGCTGCAGGGCGTCAGAAGGCGTGATAAGTCGGTTCGCTGAACATAGGACGTAGACAATAGTCTACATTCTCACCAAGCGCGCGAGTTTCTTCTCGGCATAAGTCCCGGTGAGGTGTGATACTTTACATCTGCACCGGTCAGTATTCAGACATTTGTCTGAAAAATCCCCAAACTGACACGGCGCTCACTGTGGGCCATGGTCAGCTGTAGTGTGAAAACTGCCCTGCATTGGAGACAGGTTGTCTGAGATTTGAAACTGACACGCGTACATCTTGGTCAGTGGTGGCAGTTACGACATGTTAGGTGTGAAACGTATCGTTTAAGCCGGAAAGGGGGGAGCATTTCGTTCTACGAAATAATAGTTCATCCTTTGTCTGGTTTAAAATATTAACCCACGTTTGAAACTATTTCATTTCACTCAGTAACTTTGCAGTTAGACTAGAACAACCTTCGTTCGATTTCTAAATAATCTCTGTAAATAGAGATGGCCTTAGTTTGGTCGAAGTGGTTTAACGTTCTTAGTAATTCTGTGGTTGAGGTATATTAATATTATATATAATAGATATCTAGTTTTGTGAAGTGATTTAGTGTTAAAATCGCCGATTCCATTTTAAACTAGTTCTGTGTGCAGAGTGAATATTTTGATAGTTTGTTATTTCTTTCATCGTCGAGTTGCAGTGGAAATACAAAATAAATTATATTTTTAGCTTACTAAACAAGTAGCTGAAATAAGTTTAATTTAACTGTTAAATACTCAGTCGAAACTGTTTTAATAACTAACTTATAAATGCTAGATGCCACATCAGTGAATAGTGACGGAATACGAAGATATTCCTAAATTCCTGATGATTGATTTTTATATAACTTACTTTATGGGAAGTTTTAATTATAAGTCAAGCGGTCGGCTTGCTATTTAAAATGTAAGTTATATTGAGTACATATATGTAAATTATTTGATATGTGTTCTTTCTTTTATATAGTGAAACGGTGGTACCCAACTTGCCAGCGGTTAGTAACCTGAGAGACATATTTGTGAGAAGCATAGACATTTCCTATCTTTAACCACGTGGGTTTCTTTGTTTCAAGTAACACGGGTCTGACAGTGCATAAGCCATCAGAGAGAGACAGTAATAGCAACCCCACTAACGGTTTCTAAAGACTAGAAATATATATATTGGGCTTTTGAGCCAGGTCATATTGCTCCACAAATTTAAATGTATATGCTGCTTGGCGGCGAGAATAATTGCAAGAACTAACATTTACATTTCCAACACTATTGAAAGAGTGGATAGTGAACCAAGACTATCTGTTGAGAGCAGTTGTCCACTGGTCATCTTTTTCCAAATTTAAGGGAATCCTCGTGTTTTTTTTTTTCGGAACTCTGTGTGCCCGTTTAAACTTGCTTATCAAACCTGATCAAAGTGACATTAACAGTAAATCTAAAGTTTAACTGGTGAAGCGAACGCTCCCCGAAAACAGTGGAAGAACACCTGTATTTGTAGAGCTGGGATTCGCTTTATCCAAAGAATCCAGATTCACTGTAGAGAAGTGTCCTAAGGTTGCGCCAGACGGTGAACAACATCAAGTTTTAGGTAAGGGTGAGAGAACCGAGTGAAAGTGACGGAAGGATGTTCGTTGGTTTAATGCATTCATTCTTTTTTTTTTTGTAATTTTTCCTGAAGAAAGATTTGCTGCTTAATGTAATTGCTCCTTTAGAATAGATACTGCTGTCATAAGTCAGTTCTTACCTTCTAGAAAGAGGGCAAATATTAGACCCTAACCATATGCATCTCTAATTCTTTGGGCCATCATCTGTCATCCTAACGGGGGCTGTGGGCTAAACCTAGAGTTAAGGGCATAACGGGGCTATCATCCTTGTAGCATTTTCTTGATTTTTTATGACGATTTGTATATGTTTTCTTTTGATGTAAAATTTATATGTTGTGTCGTAAGTTTAATAATGATAAATAAACTTACCCATAAATTAAATCAGTGTGTGCTGGTCAGCTCGTTCTAAATATTTATATAATGGGAGTCATAAAGCGTCTAGCAAGCTCTTCAGTTGGACATCTCAAGGGGCGAGAGGAAAAGAATTATACAGGAGCACTCTAACTCAACGAAGACCAACTATCACCATGAAGACAAGTGGTGCCAAAATTGGAATTGTCACAACCTCTATAACTATGTTGCTAAAATGACGGTGTCAGGACATAGACACTCGTTGGCCTTGAACAGCAACATACATGGCTGCTACATTCCCAAGTCAAGTGCGTCTATCTATCACATAACCTGTGAGATGTAGAATGAAACGTTTATTCAAATCTGACCAGGGTCACTCACAACAGCATTTCCCTTGAGTATGATTCCAAAGAAAGCTATTTTCGATCAATCATGGCATTATCCTCTTTATTCAGTTGGGTATCTGCCAAAACTAACGCTTGTTTAGGGACATGGAGGCTCACCGGGGTATCTCTTATTCTCCATGAATCCTGGGCAATTCTCTATGAACCTGCAGGGCACATATTCACACTGAATTCTTAAAAGTTCCTGTTCCAACTTGCATGCTCCACTAGCTGATGTGCGTTTCCTCGTGCAGAAAGGACTCGTCTTGTAGTAGCGCCTGTAGCTTTGTGTTGTCCTTCGGACCATAGTCAGCAAAGAAGATCCCTCAATCATTAGTATTTGACCGGATTGCTGTGTTCAAAGTTTAACTTAACATCCAAGCTCCGCTGACTGACCGGCAGTACAAGGTAGCTGGGCGGTCCTCACAGAATCGTCTCTCCTGTATGTAACACTCTCTTTTCCTCCCCCGGGATATTGTTGTTGATTACTAATGAGACATGATTCTGCGTGAGGATTGGACTGCAACACAAATATTGGAGGGGGGTTCTAGATGTTGGTGTCTACCACGTCACTCGATAAGCGTCATTCATTACACAGTCGTTTGCACAGCTTAGCTTCCTAGAGCCATGAACCTCAAACTGTATTAGTTGGAACAGAACCCTACCGGGAGTGGGAATGTTGCCCAGTAGTCTACTCAGTTGTCTGGGTATGTCAGGATATGAGTGTAAAAAGATTGGGGGGTAATTACGCGGCACACCTCCTTCCTATCTAGCATTAGTTGCTGTTCCATTCTGTCTTATGGGTGCTTATTTGTATCCATGACTTTTAAAATCGGACGAATCTGAGCGTTTTCCTGATGGTGAGAACTACTCATGTAAGCAAAGTTCAAGTTTTGCGAGTATGGCTTTAGTGACCATGCTTCGATCAGACTCCACCTTGTCCGGATGGTACACTTGTTCAACTGATGGTATGTGGAAATTTGGAGGGCACTGTGTGGCCTGCTCATCCATGCCGTTAAGAACAGTTCAGACTAGGTGTTGGGTCCCTGTCAGCTAGACGGCACTGTTGGGGGATGCGTCTTCTTAGTGCAATAAGTCATGGCTATATCTGCCAGGTGATTGAGTGCTTAACTTGATGTCTGGTTCTTATTGATTCCAGTGACTTGATTCGACTCCGACGTATGTCTTTGCTGATAAATATGGCACGCTAAGAATTGTAATAACGCCAACGTTTCAGAGCTCAGATCCCAATTGCGCAGATCTGATTCACGGTCTTGCCGTAGATTGATCATTTTCAGTGTGATGGTTTAGTATTGGCATTTTACTAGACGTTTGTTGTACATGCTTTTTCAAGTCCTGGATCATGCGGGCGCTTTTGTTGACCGTTCGGTTTTTTCGCTCTTTTAAGAGGCGGGTCACTAATGCTGTAATCAGCAACCTTCTGACAATCTCTTGATATTGGTGGCTATGAAATCGTTGAGAGGCCTTTTGATAGGTAGAACTTGTAAGACTTGGGTTGGTCCCTTCTGAGATAGAGTTTGCGGGAATGCTAACAGGACTGTTCTGATCAGGCGAGATTATCAATGTGAAAGTGCTTTGTATGCTCACAAGGCTTAATACGAGTTAGAGATGTTTGTGCACTTCGCATGATACTTGAAGGCAGCAAGACGAATGGCAAATTTAGTCGGACGTTGTGCACTAAGTGCTGAATCCTTTGAGCTAGATTGGTTCCTAGGAAAGAGATTGATATGGGAATGTAATCTCGATATGAAGAGATACGTTATAGTCATCGATGGAAGAGCTAGCGCGTGTAACATGAGTACCTGAAATTGAAAGCGACGAACTATAGGGGATCTGGCTGATCGTGTCTCCTTCTCTTCTCTTGCGGGGTACGAATATAGGTACTGTATGTGTCGGTGAATACGGTCGAGAACGTAGGAGCCAAATTTCTCTAAAGCGGACAGTCAGGACGATGCAATATGGTAACCACAATGGACCGTCATCAGTTTACAGAACAGGCTAATAGTTTAGCATCGACATACTGATATGATAGGTAGAATTGCTAGCTCTACTCCGTACCTCGCACGACTCAGATTTTAACGCACTCGTTGGGGACGGTTGACGCCGGGCTCAGTACAACACTGAACAGGACGTAGTGGTGAAAATCATAGCTACCATCTTATAATCACGATTGCATTCACATATATTATATCTACTCAGAAGGCGAGCATGAGCTCTCGAGCACACTGGGATTTTAATTTAGGGTAGAATGCTAGCATATTTTATCATGGAATTATGTAGAAAAAATCTTGTACGATCAGACCACTCTCGGTGGGTTGGGGTTATATGTGCGCTACGATGTTCATAGATGAGATTATCTGAAGACACTACATCTAAATATTAGATCGAATAACCAACATGTAGCAAAACTTATCTATAACAGAATCAAGAAAATGCTACAGGGGTTGAAGTGCAACGAATCCGTTGCCCCCGTTATGGGGCCTTAACTCTAGGGTTTAGCCCACAGCCCCCGTTAGGCGAATGACAGATGATGCCCAAAGACATTAGAGTATGAATATGGTTTAGGGTCTAATAGTTGGCCCCCTTTCTAAAGGTAAAACTGACTTACACAGCAGTATCGTATTCCTAAAGAACAATTACATTTAATCAAAGGCAAATCTTCTTCAGGAAAAATTACAAAAAATTAAAAAGAATTACTTGGTAAAACTACGAACAGCCTTCCCAGTCACACTATTCACTACGTCATCTCACCCTTACCTTAAATCGGATGTTGTTCACTGTCTGCAACCTTAGACACTTCTCTACAGTGGAATCTGATATTTGTATTAAGCGAATCCCACTCTACAAATACAGGTGTTCTTCCACTGTTTTCGCGCGCGTTCGCTTCACGCAGTTAAACTTTAATTTATGTTATTGTCACTTTGATCCAGGTTGCTGATACATGTTTAAAACGGGCACACAAGTCTCCGAAAAAAAAAACACGAGATTCACTTAAATTTGGAAAAAGATACCATGGACAACTGCTCTCACAACAGATAGGTCTTGTCACATAATTACCACTCTTTCTAATAGTGGTTGTGAAATGGTAAATTTAGTTCTTGCAATTAATCTCGCCGAGCCAACGCAGATATACATAGTACAATTTTGTGAGCAATTAGAACTGGCTCTAAAGCCCAATACTATTTGATTCTAGTCACTTAAAACCGTTAGTGGGTTGCTATTACGTCTCTCTCTGAAGGCTTATGCACAGTCACCACCCGTGTTACTTGAAACAAAGCAAAGCCCACGTGGTTAAAGCATATAGAAAGGTCTATGCTATCACAAATATGTTCTCTCAGGTTTACTCAAGCGCTGGCAAGTTGGGTAACCACCGTTTTCACTATATAAAATAAAGAACACATTATTCAAATTAATTTACATATATGTACTCAATATACTTACTTTTAAATAGCAAGCCCTACCGCTTGACTCATAATTTAAAACTTTCCCCCATAATGATAAGTTTATATAAAAATCAATCATCAGGAATTTAGGTAGAAGTCAGTGAGACTTAAGGATCTGTATGTGGCGAATTCGTAGCATTTATAAGTTAGTATTAAAACATTCTCGACTGAGTATTTAACAGTTTAAACATTACTACTTATTTTATGATTATTGGGGGAGTTAGCGAAAAAGATAATTTATTTTGTATTTTTCCACTGCAACCTACGACGATTAAGAAATCACAAACTATCAAAATATTCCACTACTGCAACACAGACAAGTTTAAAAATGGATCGGCGAGTTCTAACACTAAATCACTCACAACACTAGATATCTATTCATATATAAATATTAATATAAACCTCAACCACGAGCAATTACGTAAGAAACGTTAACCACTTCGCGAGACCAAACTAAGGACATCCTTCTATTTACAGAGATTATTTTACGAGAATCGAACGAAGGGTGTGTTCTAGTCGAACTGCATAACGTCTTACTGATGAAATGAAACAAGTTTCAAACTGGGTTAATATTCTGTAAACACAAGACAAAGGATGAACCCTTTTACGGGAGGGATTTACGGGTTTTTGGAGATAAATTTCCAGGAGTAATCGAGTCGGTTCTCACCTAACATGTACGTAACTGCCACATCTGGACCCAAGATGTACGAGTGTCTGTTTCAAATTCTCATACATCTGCTCCAATCGCTGGCATTTTCAACACACAGCGACCCATGCCCACAGTGAGCGCAGTGTATGTGTTTGGGGATTTGTAGTTCAAATTAAGCGGGACGGAACTAATGGACCGTGGGCAGATGTAAGTATCACTCCATCACCCGGACTTAATGCCGAGAAAAAATACCTCGCGCGCATCGTGAGAATGTTTCGACTATTGCTACGTCCTATCGTTTTCAAGCGAAAACGACTTCTTATCACGCCTTCTGACGCCCCTGCACTGGCCCCTGACATACGACGTAATATCGTCCCTAGCGCGATTCCTCAGGTTTTTTTGAGGAAAAAAACCGGTAAAGTTTAAAAATAACTGAACAAGTTATTGCTGAACTGAATATTGGTTTTAGTCACCCACGTTAATTACCCTTTATGCAAAAAGCAGAGTACAAGTCCTGTCCATACCTTAAAAGGGGGAAACATAGTCTCCAATCATATGCATCTGTAACTACTTGGGGTTTTTATCACTTTCTTCTAACGGGATTGTGAGCTATATATATCCAGGGAGGGACCCATACAAGCGGGTCTATCAACTATTGTAGCATTCTTGATTTTTGTCATGACTATGTGTATGCTTTTGATGTATTTTATATGTTGTGATGTAAGTTTACTATGATAATTAAACTATACCTACATTTTATTTCAGTGTGGTGGTCAGTTCGTTCCATAATATCTATATAATCATTGTTTATAGTGTTCCCACGTCTGTGTGTCTTACTGTCGTCAATTGTATGGGCGGGCACGTGAGTGGATAGATATATATTAATATATATATTTTTTATAGACTGTCTGACTCCTTTGGATCTGTTGTAGAAGATAGGCGAAAGGAAAGAGAGAGAGATTCTCGATTTCGGGACAGCGTCTATAAATTTCTACCATCTCACTCGTGGAACTCTATTTCTAAAATCTAATATCACATCTCACTGTGGCTATCACTCAAGTCTAACCTATTCAGAAGGGACCAACCCAAGTCTTAATTTCCCTATCAAAAATCTACGACACACGATGAGGTTGCCATCCTGATACTCATCCACGTACTGGTCTCCATGTACGACTTTCCTGATACTCATCCAATGGTACTGTTGACCATGTTACACGATGAGTTGCCATCTTCAGATACTCATCCACGTACTGGTCACCATGTTACACGATGAGGTTGCCATCCTGATACTCATCCACGTACTGGTCTCCATGTTACACGATGAGGTTGCCATCCTGATACTCATCCACGTGACTGGTCTCCATGTTACACGATGAGGTTGCCCCAGTTGACTCATCCACGTGACTGGTCTCCATGTTTACACGATAGAGGTTGCCATCCTGATACTCATCCACGTGACTGGTCTCCATGTTACACGATGAGGTCGCCATCCTGATACTCACTAATCCACGTGTGTTCTGGTCTCCATGTTACACGATGAGGTTGCCAACACCTGATACTCCCCAATATCCACAATGGGGCCGTAACTGGTCTCCATGTTACTTCGATGAGGTTGCCATGAATCCTGATACTAAGTCCACGTAAATTGGTCTCCATGTTACACGATGTAGGTTGCCATCCTGGATACTCGTCCAACGTACTGGTCCTCCATGTTACACGATGAGGTTGCCAATCAGATACTCGTCGACGTACTGGTTTCCATGTTACACGATGAGGTTGCCATCCTGATTGTCGTCACGTACTGGTGTCTCCATGTTACGACTTTCCTGATATCGTTAACAATATTTCCATAGTACTGGTCTCCATGTTACGACTTTCCTGATAATCATCCACGTACTGGTCTCCATGTTACGACTTTCCTGATACAGTCCCCGTACTGGTTTTTGGATGTTACACTAATGAGGTTGCCATCCTGATACTCGTCCACGTTCTGGTTTTTCCATGTTACACGATGAGGTTGCCATCCTCTATACTCGTCCACAGACTGGTTTCCATGTTACACGATGAGGTAACAAAACTGATACTCGTCCACGTAATGGTCTCCCATGTTACAACCATTTTTCCAAATACAAAGTCATCCACGTACTGGTCTTCCATGTTCGACTTTCCTGAGGATGCAGTTGACCTACTTGTTTCATTGTCTCTTCAGAACCCTCCCCCAAAAACCACCCCCCCTCCGGGGCGGTTTAACAAGTTAACTGGCGTTCAAAAATGACATCTTTGTCTGAAATATGAATTCCAACTTAATTTTTTTTTAAAAGCTAACCTCAATTTAGTCGCCTCCTCCCTACGTGCTAAGGGAGGTTACCCCACTGGCTTTCCTTAGACTAGCTCCGGAAACTGGGGCCATGGTTCGATCCCCATACTGAGGTGGGAAGAACGTTTTAGACCACAAAACCAAAGGCAGAAAAGGGGTCGACCCAGCCTCATGAAATTGGGAAACCAGAACTAAACTTCCTGGGATGGTAAATGCCAATTCCGGTTGTGATTCTGAATGACACTACCCACGTAGTGTGTCGATGGTCAAGAAAATATGGGTCTAACACCATACATAGATTCCCAATATGCCTACAATGGGGCGTGTAACGGGATCCTTATGGTTTTATCGCAAATGATTATCATACAAGTGCAGTAATTTTGTATTCGTACACACAAGATCTCACCACACACTTTATACAATTCATAATTGCCTCATACAAAATGACACTGCCAACATTATTCCTCAGTTGACTAAACATTTCGTAAGGTAGCTTCGCTCCTTCCCATATACACGGGATTAATATGCAGGGCTGAGCCGTTTTTAATATTCAATCAAAATTAGAACCTCTTGTCCACGGGTTACAGGACAGTTCAGGTTATTCCAAATTGTGGGTTTGAACCAATGAACACTTGGTCGCCACTTCAACGTGCCAATACTGGCGCGGCTATTTCCCGAATATATATATGAGATGGTAAAATATATTTCCATAAATTTTGTACTTATAAGAATAATCATCATATATATATATATAAATACCATAAATATATATCCCGTACCGGCAAGCCTTAATATCTTTCGAAGAAAATTTCATATACAGTACTATTTGCCAAAAAATTGCCTATAGATCAGTCATATTCAACTAAATTATGTCAGACCCCCCCTCTGCCCTATTTTATGCCCCCAATCTTATCACTACCACTTAACTGAGCAGAACTTCATACAAAGTATATACATGTGCAAAAAAAATAGCATTCACATTTGATAACATGTTACATGAATGGGAAACAAACTTAATGTTGTCAAGATCTACAGCAGCAGAAAATGCAGTTGTCAAT
Organism: Oreohelix idahoensis; assembly: GCA_024509875.1. Lineage (NCBI taxonomy): Eukaryota > Metazoa > Mollusca > Gastropoda > Stylommatophora > Oreohelicidae > Oreohelix > Oreohelix idahoensis. The sequence continues at coordinate 736,975 of JAMPIV010023219.1, read as the reverse complement.
TCGGAAGTTAGATTATAAAGAGAGCGCGTTCAAGAAACTAACAAGTGTGGGTTTGCTTTAGAGGCTAAGACCTCAACATCACAAATCTACAGATATTCATAAATTTTTTTTTTTCATTCTTTAATGAGGAACAGACCGAAAGATTCGAGCGTAGAACCACCACATTCACAATTCATTGGATTCCCAGTTACTGTTGTCCTTCCCAACTTTTCGGGGCAGGAGCCAATGAACTTTCGAGAAAACATACGGCATGCAGCGCAGCGGTTTTTGTTAAAAAAACCTAAATCTTCAACGTGTAGTTCAACCAGCGGCTTGAGCTAACCCAATGGATATATAAAATTTATATATTAGTCGCCCTATTATATATAGAATGACTTAAACAGGGTGTAGGCTATACATATATCTTATTTGACCAGTACTTAAACAAAAAAGGCAGTATTATTGCGTAAATATTGAAATTTAATTCTTATGATGTTCTGCCCCAAATTTGGTCCTATTAAGTGGCACACATAAAAAAATTAGGACGAAAGTACTCCCCATTGAATGCAAACGAAATTTTATACATGCTGCTAGTGCAGAAAATGAACAAAGACAAATGTATATGCTTAATTTTCACAACATCCAAAGATCAAACAGATAACTTTAACTATTAAACCTGAAATTCCTGAGTAACTGCCAACTAACTGAAATTATGGATAGGTAGAATCCTACATCGAAACTAGAGTGGGGCACAATTCCTGCCATTTAAGCCAGGTGCAAGATCGTATTCGATGAGCTGGAGAACATTCAACATACGACATGACAAGGAGAGCAAGACTGAAGCGCTACCACCAATAGCATTGGTGTCGTGCTCGTAGAGCAGTAGTTCTCAAACGTAGGCATTGATGGTCAATTTATATATATATAAATGTGATATTTTCATTTTTTTTTTTGGGTCCTTTTCACAATGAATATTTGGATCTATAACCAGCGGCAAACTCGAGCTTTTTCCAGCTCTTTCGGCCAATGACATGTCATTGCGAGGGTCACTGGGGGGTCAGTGGACTCACTTATATCCTTCAAACCCGTCAGGAGCTTCGCTCCTTCCCAATCATCACGGGATTTATGTGCAGGAGCCGTTCAGGTTATTCAGTCAAATTTTCGGTCGTAAACATTTGCTTCAAACGCCGACGGCCGGGTTTGTAACCATGGGAACACCTGGTCGCCAGTTCTTGCGTTGTTAGTCCATTACACCAGCGTTAAAATATAGGCTTTTCGATGGACATACCAGTTTTATATATTTGCTATATATATAAAAATATATATATTTTAAATACTGTATATATATATATATATATATAATTATTATATATATATATATATATATATATATATATATATATATATATATATATATATATATATATATATTTTTTTTTTTTTTATCCCAGACCACGGTAACTCTGCCAGGACAGGAAAGCGCCCTAAAAGATTAGCTAGTCGGACTTTCATCAGCAAATACATTAACATGAATCCCCGACATCGGTCAATACGTGAGATTTTAAAACAACTTTTTCTTTAGACGAATCGTTGCTAATTCGATCATGTGATCATGGAATAACCATTTGACAACATTTAACGATTGCAGAAAAACACAATGTAATCCAAATCCGGGCTACCTTTGATGCTCCAAATCCTAAAAGCTGCTATTTATGTAATGAGTAATCACCCACATTAGCAACCCATGTTGACATTAATTATCTGTTAAAATCTCTCTGTAACACCTGATGACGGAATTTATCACTTAACAATTTATAAACAGCACGTAATGGTATGTTCCGTGTAGTTCCCTTGGGTTTCTCGTGAGACAAAGACAGAACAGGACCACTCCTCTCTCAGGCATGTCGTACAAGGATATTAAGTTTTGGGAATATACAATGTCCTCGCGCTGGGTAGGATGGACACAAGCAATTTAGGTTACATGCTCTCGAATCACTTGGTCTGGAAATTTTGAATCCCTTTTATGACGGGTGAATCTGCGAAACACTTGGCTTGGGAAACTAGGAATTCCTCTTCAATGGGTGTTCTGCGATACACTTGGTCTGGAAAAGTTTCTCTTATGACGGGTGATCCAATTCCTTAGGGTTCCAGTCTGAGTATTTAAAGTCCTGGTCCCTTAAGTTTGCAGTCTCAGTATTTACAACGGCTGGCTTACTGTTTAAGGTTTTAAGTTTCCCAAATACTCGATCTGTCATTTATAATATTGGAATCCTTGTTCCAACCCCTTTCTTTCTGGCTTTTTGGGAGTTGCTAGTGTGACGTGCGATGCAGTCTCTGTATTCTGTGTCTCTGATTTCACTACATTATATGTGCAGTTCTCAGTTCATATCACAGATTGTGTTTCCGCCGAATTTTCCAATGAAATTCATTGTTTATTCCGGCTCTCACTTCCATCCAATCGTAAGCTCTTTTGCACTATGTGGGTTAGGGTGTTTTTATTTCAAAATATCCCTCATGTGTTTTAAAATACTACATTTAATATTCCAACGCGTGACCTCTATCTAATAATTCGTAAGACTTCCGATTGCACACAAACAAATATGTGAATAATTTCCTGCCCAGATGCTACCTATCGCCAATATTGTCTCTCCAGACAGATTCTCGGTAATAATCTTACACCGGGATGGTCCCGTGAAACGATTTATCTCATTATCGCCCATGTTTTCGTGCCTTCTCCAGACAGTCAAACAAAAGGGTCGCCGGCCGCTCAGACAAACAATATTGGCTTCCTTTTCATCCTCGTACGAGACCATACTGTGTCTAACGAGGATCGTCTCCTATCAAAGGTGGCAGGCGACTCAAAGCGATAAACGTATTACCGCTGACCGGTGATAATGACCGGGTATTGTTACGATAATACCACAGTTCACCTAGCGGAACATAAATAAGTCTGATGAGTGGTCACAGCAAAAGAATATAAGGGCAATACATATGCCAAATAATAGGATGATGAATGAGAAAAATCAAGAAATGAAGAAATACTGCCGGAGTGAATGAGTGTTATAAGAAAGCAGGACTGATTTCGTCACAATGACGAAGTAGACGACGATGATAATGTTGATAATGATGATGAAGAAAACAAGGACAATGATGTGATTATGTGGGAACGCTTGAGTGTTATAAAAATTTTGATAAATTACTACATTGAAAGCTGTCGACAATTACTTTCCAGCTAATTCTTCTTTCTTGCCTTCATGTTTTATTTACCGTCATCGATTCATCTTCATCTGTTTAACCTGTTTAACATGTACCTCTAATTTTGTTTTCAGTAATCTGATTATGCCCAGAATGGTTTAATTAATTCTTTAATTTTTATATATTTGTTTCTGTGCCTTTTCATTTCTATTTCTTTAAGGACTTATTTGTTTACTTCCAGGATTTTTGAACATATCTGCGACTTCAGTTACGCCTTACAATTATTTGTTCAGTGTGATAAGTTACAACTAAGCGTCCACAACAATATACAACCTGGGTTTAGGACGCAGGAACGACCAAAAGGATGATGGGTAGTCAACATCACAGAAATCCTACAACAACACGGGCTCACAATAACCAGTGTAACACACTTGGCTCAAGAAAGAAACTCCATTCCCACATCGCTTCCCCGCAGCAGTGGAACTTAAAGGTAAAAATAAAGTAAGTAGGTAGGACAAATGTGGGAAACAAATATATAAATTAACAAATTAAATAGTATGGAATCAGTTTTACAGATTAACAGTACACGGGAAACACGTGATTCATGAGTACCGTTCATTAACGGTACACAGGAAACACGTGATTCATGAGTACCGTTCATTTGTAAAACTGATTCTATACCATTTTATTTTTTAATTTATATATTTGTTTCCTTACTACAGTACAGTGGTTAGCGCATTGCCTTCCTACCTCGGTGGTCCAGGATTCAATCCCCAGTTGAGGTGGGATTTTTTAGACCGCAAACGGCTTCAGGGTCGATCCAGCCTCATGAATTGGGTACCAGAGCAACTCTAGGAAGGTTAAGGCGGCCGGCGTGATGCTGACCACATCACCCCTAGTCAAGAAAATAGTAGCCTAACACCATATTCCCAATATGCTTGTAACGGTATCCTTTACCTTTTACCAGTTTTACAGCAGCATCCTCATTTATTGATATATACTATATTATATATGGGAAACCAAGTGCCAGGGATCCAGACATCCAGGACGACCCAGAGTCCACTGGGAGGACAACATTAGACAATCTCTGAAGGACGTAAGACTAGATTAGAACCAGGCCAGGACGAAGACAGCTGATAGGATAGTATGGCGCTCTGTCTGGCAAACCTCTACACTCCAGCACATTGAACGCCATTATGGGCGTAGTCTCAACTTGAAAGCCCAACTGTGGAAACTAGCCTAGACGTAAACAGCCAAACAGAAGAGGAACGACGGAGTTAGTAGGTAAGTAGCGTATGTTTTCACGCCATACAAATATCACCTGTGTTTCAACCATTTTATGGTTCTCGTTTTTATTGTTAGTAGACGTAAAAACACAGGGGAAAGAGATTGGAGATTCAAATAAAAAGGACAAAGAAAACATAAAAATGCTTTGAACCTATGGCACAAGCGAGGAACGCTTGGCATGACATCGCAAACCGGTGGGATAAACAAAAATAGGTAATACGTCCTACCAAATATATAAATTAAAAAATATCTTCACTAGAACAACGGAAATGAAATATTGGCTAAGTTACGACCACATGACCTTTATCAGGGACAAACGAACAAAACAGAGCTGGAAAATAAAGCGAGAACTACATTAAAAAAACATTTTTTTTAATTAAAAAAATGATAAAGCTCATAGACGAACGTGTATAATCTCGCTTGCGATGTAAGCACAAGGTGACTTTATTGCCGGACTATACTTCACGGGAAGCCTAGGACGCTGATTATGATATTTGAATATGCCTATGTCTTGTTGCTGAAAGTATGTTGTGCCATGCCTTTTCTTCTATTTACCTTCAATCAACATATTTCACCTTTCGTTAAAATGTGCCCAAGGTATCAGAAAAATTTCACTACTCTTTTTTTTTTTTTTTAAGTATCTCGTTAAACCTTTGATGGGTTTTAATTGGCAAACATTTTCATTAGAATTAGGTTTATAAAATGGAAAACAGAAATAATGAATAAGATCAAATTCAGATATATATATATATATATTTATATATATATAATATATTATATAAATATCTATATATATTAATATATAATATATTATATATATATATATATATCATATATATATATATATTATATTATATATATATATATATATATATATATATATATATATATTTAAATATATACTATATATATATATATATACTGTATATATATATAATATATTATATATATATATATATATATATATATATATATATATATATATATATAATATATATATTATATATATATATATATATATATATATATATATATATATACTGTATATATATATATATGTGACAGCGCCATCTTGAGATCTGTCGTTCTCGGCGCTGGCGCCATCTTGTCAGCCATATTGTCTCCGTGGTTCACCCATCTTGTCAACCATATTGTCTCTGTGGTTTAGTGCATTTTCACCACGTTATCTTCAAGAAGATTTATTACAAGGCCATAATAAAGCCTACACATTAGTTGTGTTTTTGCTCTAGAGATAGTTGTGTATATTTGTGTTTTCAGGCCTTCTAGAGCAATAATTGCGTGTGTTATTTGCGTGGCGCAAATTAATACGCGCAGCGCGCAGTAAGTTGAGTGATTAGACTAGGGCTTATAAAAGAGATAGCAAGCGGAGAAACAGGCCTATTTTTGAGAGAGCCGCCCAGAAGAGAACAGACGAGGTTAGACATCAGAGTCAATCTGTGTCAATCTGTAGATGCCTTGAGCACGTGAGTTAAGTTAGATTAGCATTTGTGTTCTATAATTCTGAAATTCTATTGAGCGTGGCTATTTTAATGTTTAGTGAAATACATAGATAGATAGATGTAGTATGAAAGTATTTCATACATGAAACCAGGCAGAGAAGCGATCTATTACGTGAATTTAGAAGATATTAACTTGTTAGCAAAATAGCAAGATGACAGCCACGTGGTGATGACTTTAGTTTTAGTTGTTAAGTTAAGAATAATTATATTTTTATTCTTTAATGTAAGAGCATTTAAGTGTATTTCACGATGGCCTACTTATCATAATCCTACTGTTTATCTTTAGTGGTTACTTTGAAGTGAGGGTAGTCATTTAGATTTCTGGTGAGATTAGAGCCACTCCTGGGTGCGTAAGGCACGTTGAGACAGGTGTTTCTCTGTTTGCTCCTGGTAGAGCATGGAAACACCAATGCGGCTGGTGTCCATCACAAGTCTACAAGAAGCATTTTTATGCTATTACAGTGGTTGTTTCTGTAACAATGTGTTTCATATGATAAGTTCCCAAATTCATCAGGGGTCATATACGACACGCTTGTGGCCAGGCGCACCAGTCGTCACTTACGACATGTTCAGAGTGCAGGAACGAGTATTGATGTGGGTCGGTTGAGAGGTAGTAGTTTATTCTCATTATTGAGAGTATTTGTTGTACATGTAGTTGACGAATATTATTTTATGTCCAGTTGATTATTATTTCATTATTGTTATGTGAACAATGGTTTGTGAGAGCACGTGGGCGTACTAGGAGATGTATATTTCTCTTCTCCGCTCCTGAGGGAGCATGGGGCCACCAGTGTGGTTTGCCTCCGCATGAAGCATTCAGATTCTCTTGCAGTAGTGGTTTCGGAAGCAACCTATGTTATGCGGTGAGATTGCCAGCCTCATGCACAACACCATACTAGTCGCATTGGACGACACGCATGAGTGTGTGAGATAGTTGATGGTATCAGGTGGGCGCATGTTTGCCGTATGGTAAGTGTTATTATGTATGCTATTGATGTTCACTTAGACATTGTTTTATATATTGTTTCTTTCAGAAAGTCTATGAACACTGACTGGGTGTTTGTTTGGTGTTTGGTTTTGTTCGGTAGTATTAAATGTTGATCTGTATAAGACTTTGTGTTGCTTGAATTGCTAAGTCTGCTGCTGAGAGGGTTGCAAGCAACCAATTATTGCAACCCCTGTCAAACGATCCGTAATAAATTTTCTTAGTGCATGGGTCTTTGGTGTGAGGTAGCCACATCGACATAAGTTCACCGCCACCACACCTAGCGCCCTGTCACACACACACATATATGTGACGTACGTCTAAGTATGACAAATGAATTTCCCTGACTCGATGGATGATAACAGAATATTGGCCTCTCATAACTTTAGAACCCCTGATCATCTGTTGTAACTTTTACCGGCATGCAGCATTTCCACGAGAACCTTACACGCTGGATCATTAATATGTAGCCTGCTATCTTATGTGAACGTTTGAGATCGCATGGCCTTTGATGGGAGGTTAAATCCCGCCCTCAACCATTTCTGAGAACGATTTATAGCAATCTTTTCCTTAACGCCGGCCCAAAAGAGGACGGGCCACAGACTCACTCCTGTTTCTAGAGCAATAAACAGCAGATCATTTTCTTACCTGGCTGTCACCCCGCCTGGTGGGAGTTGCCAAAGCTCTCAGAACAGCGGTACCATCTGTGGTAAAGTGGGATGTTATAAATATTTATAGGGGACTTAGTGTACTGACTGAGATCAGCTGTGAAGGTATCTGTATCTAATAGGTGTAGTGTTTTACAGATAACCTTACTTGCTGCCACATATTTATACCTCAGTCAGAATTATTCTGGAATATTGTGATGACTACGTTGAATGTCTAGGGTATGTATATGATGAAGTGTAAGTCACAACAACAACAGACAGATAAACAATTTAATTTATTCCACCACACTTGACAACACTGTGACACTCACATACATATAACACTCTATGAGAATATCTTAAATAAGTCACTGATAAAATTTTCAAATATCAATATGTATTCAGTGCTGTCATTAATGTATATGTGTCCTGATTCAAATACAAAGTGAACCAGGAGTCACAATCAATTTTAATTACAAGTTATATGTACAGAATTTATCAATATGAATCTTGTAGTGACATATTTTATTAATATTATCCTATGTGTGTCAGTTGTGTAGTAGTAATATGAGGTAATACTGGTTTTGTTTTGTTCAAGCTCTGTTGGTATTTGTCATCATGACTTCAATAGTTTGTCTTTATTGGAACTAGTATTGGAGATGTTCTCACTTCCTGATATTAAAACAATTAAATTCCCCTCTTAATTTTATTTTACAATGTCAGTTTAAGCTGGGGGTACATAATGTTGAGCTCAGCTGGCCACTTCAGCTTATCTTTCGTGATGGCGGCAGGAAAAGACTCCTCTGCTCGATTGCTCCCCTGTGCTCTGGAGACACCTCACTGTTAGCTATATGGACCAAGGAGTATGCTGTCCGACTCTGGATTCAGCAAAGCTCTGACCAGGTGCTGCTCAATAACTTTAAGACCACGGTCCCTGAAACATGAAGGTTGTACCTCCTACTTCAGACCTAATTTGGTGTACTGTATTTCTAACACTGAGCACAATACATCACAAACATTGAGTTCAGAGCGTTAGGCCAACTGTCAGCTTCATCTGAAATACTTTACACCAGTATATTCCTCCTTAATTGTCACTACGCCTCTGCAATTCCAGCATTATTTCTTTCTAGTCAATAATCTAGGTGTCAGTGTACTGTTTGGCAATTCCATGTAGTTTCACTTTCCTCCGACACCTTCTGTTCAGGCTGGAGCATTATAGGCTTTACATCATGTTTGCTACTTAACCACACATATACTACAGACATAATTATCAATTTACAGTGTGAATTTTCATTTAAAAGATATCAAATAGTTCAGTTTTTCACAAACCTACCACAATTCATGGAAAAATACACAGTGACGTTGAATGGCAATGAATATAGCACAACTTCGATCTGCCATTTTGGATGCTCTATGATGACCCAGGCTTTTATTTAGAAAAATATGCACTGGGGCTCAACGCACTGTGTCTGTAGTAAGTTTATTACAAATCCTAGATATGGCATGGAACAGACGCTCTGAATTGAGTATATTCGCATGCTAACCAATCATGCCATGTTTTACCCAATCGTTGTTCAAAAAAAAAGTACTCCAACTCCCGTTTCCCCTGACAACGAAAGATAGTATTTATAGTCCGACTAATCGTGTTTAGCCTTACATTTGTTGCGCTCCAATCAAATAGGAGTTAACATGGAGACTCGAAATTTTCCCGTACAATGGTGGGGTGAAATTCTGCCACTGAACGAATTTTAATTTTGTGTTGTCTGAATCCCCCAATATTTTTTTTTTGCTTTAATTTGGTAATTCCTAGACTATTTGCGTAACGTTTTACATATACTTTGTCAGCAAGTCCTAAGGAACCCAAATATACAAATTTAAAGGAGCTAAGTGGCTGCGTTCAAAATATGCAATTTCTTCTACCTCCTGTTTCGAAGATGTGCTGTCTGGGTACTGTAATGTTTTCAAACGTAAACCAGTATAATGTCATATATTCTAATAAGCGTTTTTCCGGATTTTAAAACCTAACTCTGGTATGGGTAGTGTTTTTATCACTGTCGATTTGAAAAAAAGCTAGTGCTTGTGGCCTTACACGCGTGATGGTAGTAATTGTGTATCGCGCGACGCGTGTTTAGTGTTGCATGTGTCCTTGCTTTCTGCCTCTCCCTTCTCTCTATCCTTTAGTCCATCTGTCTTTTGTTTTTGGTAACATAGTGTAGAAAAAGACATGAATGGAATTTTAAATCTAGGTCAACTTGCGTATTTCAAGGTTTTTCTTAGAAATGGAGTACACTTTTTAGTGTGTTTGGGAAACGCGTGTATACTGCAGAAGGCTTTTACTATCAACGTGAAACGTTACAATTTGCAGACGCAGGAGAACACAAGGGGGATTTCGAGTACAGTCATTGTGACAGCACTGTTCTTTACCATTTTTCTTTCCTTTTATTGAATTTATGTGTTTGGCTTTACATTTACGTTTTAATTTATATATGTGGATTAGAATTTCTCACGACACCATCAAAGACAGACAGATCTCAGAATTGAATCGCAGCGGCACACGATCTAAAGAATCAGGGAACTCGCAGCTCACAGAGTTAGCTTCTCGAGAAATTTTCGCACTCTTATGCGAGCAGCCTGAGACGGAAGAAAATCGGTAGACCGGGGAAAACGAAGGAATCGCAGCGGTTAACACATCGGCGAGGTACCCCGGATTTTGCTCAAGTTCAAGAAAGGTGCGAAAATTTAACACGCCCTATTCAAGTTACATTCGATAAGTATAAATAGAGAACTCCGAGAAACTGCATTTTATCGTTCGCTCTGACAGAATCCTAGTTGCACTAGCTTAGTCGGATTCCTGCTGGATTTCATCTACCTTCGTGACTATTGGAGTGTATTCTTTCTGTGCAGACGGTAATTTATACATTAGCTTCGAGTGATCAGTGGTCGAGTTATTTAAATTGATTTCAATGGATTGTGGTGTAATTTAACCTTATTAAATAAACCCATTTTCAAAGTTCTAGTGCAAACTAATGTTACAGCTAAAAGTATTTCCTAATACAATTGACGCGTAAATTTATTTTGCAGACGTTAAAGAGAATTATAACTTTAATACAGTTTAGTTCTGTATAGATAGATGTGCTTTTAATTATTTTTAACTCACGGGAAGTTTTCCTGATTTGTTAATTGACGACGCTAATAAGTAACTAGGCTAACTGTAATTTATCGCGTCAGATTATAATATGATTTGTAATGCATTTCTTGTTTTGATTATCTTTTATTCAGAACGATCATTCAACCTGCATCCCAGCAATTATTAATTATATACAGAGTTCTGCCAAACTCAATTCGATAACTCCAGTAACATATGAACTTTTTAAAGCTAAAATTGTGGCGACCTGTAATGGGCCCCGCTCCTCTGAACGTAACTGAGAATAAAGCCATTCAAGAAACACTTTAAAATGACTAGTTCATATAGAGTCCTTAAAGAAAACTGGAAGCAGAACATATTTTATTCACTGCCCTATTTGTGAAGAAACAAACATCGATCTACCTGAACGCTGTTTGTCCCGTATATTCAGTGGATTTTACCTCCCCTCCACCCCCCCCCCCCCCCCCCCCCCGAAGAAGAACTTACCTCAGTGGTTTTCTTAACTTGTGACATTACGGAAAAAGGAAGTTATCTCCACCAGCTGTGCCAATTTTAGGAACCACACCATACCTCACGCCTAGCCAAGTGTCTGTGCATTTCTTTAGGAACTTTATCTAATAAACAAACAGTACCGTTAAACTTCAACGTCCAGCGATTTCGGGACACTTTGTTAACTTCAACAAACCCCAAATCTGGGGCTGTACACGGAAGAAAAATACTTTTACCTAAGCCAAGGTTTAGTGCTGTTTTTTTATGTATTTCCTATGAAGTGCCAGAATTCACCTTTCGGTAAGTCTGCGTGTGTGTTTGTGGGGATGGCCAGCCCTAGTGTGTTTTTTTTAATGAAAGGAGATTTATCTTTTCTTTACCCTTTTAATTAGTTCGACTTTGTACTAAGGTGCATTATATTCCTTGTACGGGATCTCTCCTAGCGGGATTGGGTAACTGTGTTCATTCCCCCTCCCGTAAAATTTGTTGATTTAAAGGGAGACAATTGAGAACCCTAGCTTTCCTCTACCCCCCCCCCCCCCCTTCTTTCTGTAACCCCTTGCCTCAGAGTAATATATTTACCAGTGGGTTAAATTGCCTATCTCTGATCACCCCCCCCCCCCCCTTTTCTTGTCTTTGGGACCGGGTTTTGTCTGTTAGTAAATATAAACGGGAAACGGTGGATGGGATATTTCTCCTCAAAAACCCCCTCTTCCTTAGCATATTTGCATTCTGTAACCTTTGATTTTTGACTGTAAATGTACAATTATGTGTGAGTCCTTTATGATAATAAAGGTATTAATCATTAATTGTGTTGGTTGTCGGTTGGCCTAAAACTCCAAACATTTCCATCTGTGTAGGCTGTATTCATGTACGTTGAGCGACAGAATCACCAAATCGGTGAGTGCGCCTGAGCGACTGGAACTGACAAACAATTGTTTGTGCAGAAGAGAGATAGGAGTAGTCTGTGAGAAAACAGATATTGTCGTAATAAGAGACTGTCCTTGCTCCTTCCCAGCGCTTGTGAATCTACTACCTCATTCTTCCAAATCCTTATTCTCACAGAGCCTTCAATATCACTTTACACTCTAAAGGGACCAATATTCATCAGCACCCTCTCAGATAAAAATTACGACAATATATGGTTAGCTCGTTCGAGATTCTGAACTTAGTTAAAATAGAGTGTGGTTGATTGTCTTTGTGAAGTAGGGTATAATCTTTAAAAAGTATTACTTCCCCTAGACCAAGCCGTTCAGTATTTTGGGCCAACCACACAATAATTAAGACAGGTTTGTTTTTCCACAGGAACAGGCAGTTAGTGATAATAAAAGATTGTCACATTTGTATTCTCTGGCAGAGGGAATTGAAAATTTTTGGTTATATAATTGCTGGGACTGCGTGATTGTTTTACAATCACTAAAGGTTATGAAGCGTTTGAGTTGAGCTAAGCTAAAGACGGATTGTTCTGATTTTTTAAAATTAAGTTAACTACGTCTCATCTCAAAAATTGTCTTCAGGGACGGAGTTTGTTGTTAGAGAATTAACATTTTCTGGGAAATTTTTTTTTTTTTTCCTTTTAAATTGTTTAATATAAATTTTTCTCTACTGTTAGTAAGAGTAGATTCTTTTCTAGTGTAACTTACCATTGAATTGGCATAGTTGCTTGCGTTACGAGTCTTAAGTGACAATAATAGCGGCGATAAGTTAACACACGAGGTCATTCAGTAAATTTTTTACTTGGTTTTTCTCGTAGCGGCTTTGAGTTTTTCCCCTTCTTGTTCCATCTTACTATTCTCTAGTCTTAGAAGCATCCAGTTCTTTGACAATGGCTGAGAGAATTAGGATAAGATCCATTTTGAGACAGGAAGCGAAAGACTCAGGATTAGACACAGAAGCCGCGAATCTGTTTATCAACCAGGAACTGCAAAGGTATGACGCGGAGGAAGAGAGAGGGCAGAAGCTAGGAAGAAAGAAGCGGACGATCGTCAATTGGAGCAGAAGAAAATTGAGGCAGAGATGGACGCCCGCAGGGAAAGAGAGAGAGAGACAAGGAAAGACAGCATGAACTAGCGCTCAAGGCTTTAGAGAGTCGGAGTGCCTCTACTTCAAATAATGGAGAGCCGTCTTCGCCCCATTCTCAAACAATGGATCTCTCCAGCACTCAGTCTGCCCAATTAACTGCGATGTCTTTTTGCTTTAGAGTCTTTTCCTAGCCCTAACGAAAAAATTGACAGCTACCTAGAAAAATTCGAAAGGCTCGCAAATCTGTATGGGTTAGAGAGTTCCCGCTGGGCACTTAAACTCTCGACATCACTAAAAGCGAATGCTTATGACGTATACACAAAGCTGGGACCGAACCAACATGATTACGACATGCTTAAGAAGGCCTTGCTAGAGCGGTTCGAAATGACCGCCCGAAAATTTCTGCAAATGTTCAGAAACAGCCGAAAAGAGAGCACGGAAACATTCCCCCAATTCTCTTCACGTCTCACGGGCTATTTGACAAAGGGCATTGAATTATCTGACCTACCTCTTACATATGAGGGACTACTTGAACTTGTTCTTGTGGAACAGATAAAGGCAACTTTGTCAAACGAAACCCGTAGATTTTTGGCTGAACAGGGCGCAGTCAGGCTTGAGGACATACTCAATAAGGCCGAACGCTATACCAATGCAATGGCCGAACTTCCCAGCACTAAACGTAAACCCACAGATGAGCCATCTCGTAAACAAAATCAAGAGCAGTCATCCTATTCCCCTAATTCCCCCCCAGAATTATAACCAACGAGAAAATAATACCCAGAGACCTCCCCAGGAAAAATCGAAATTCTACAAAACCCGATACCCCCCCAACAACAATTCTGATCAACCCACCAAGCCTACGTGGCAGCGCGGCCACCACGGTCAAGGAAAAGGGAAGACCCCTACACCAGGAACGTCTGATCAGGGCAAACAAACCGGTTCAAACCGCGTTGGATGTTTGCATACAGCCTCGAAAGGTAGAGTCAATGTCAGTGATTCTCAACCTGAGGGGGACCGACCCTCAACTCGAGGAACTGTAATTTTGAATGGTACCTCAACTACTTGTCTCTTTGACACTGGATTAAGTTTTAGTTGTATTGTTGCTAGACACCTAGTCAAACCAGGTCAGGAGACAGAGGAAACCGTCAAACTTAGTGGAGTGTTTAAGAGTGATGCGCCCAGGACGCTGCCTATCGCACTGGTAGAAATACACTCTGACTTTGTCAGAGGAGTTATAAAAGCGGCCATTATGGATGATCCTATCTACCCAGTTATCCTGGGATGTAGATATGTGTTTATTGGGAGACCAAAGGAGCCGATTGTGGCAGCGGTAACCACAAGAGGGCAAGCCAAGAAGGAGAGGGAGCCTGCGCCAAATTTGTTGCCGAACGAACTGAAGGAGGCGCAACAAAAGGACCCTACTCTGGAGCTCTGCTTTAAAAAACTGCCCATGGCTAAGGACCCCAGACACAACGGAGACATCTTTTCTAAGGATGGCGTATTGTATCGTAGAACGGGCAACCCGGACACGGGGAATAACCAGCTCCTAGTACCGACGCAGTACCGAAGCCAGATCTTAGAGATGGGGCACTCTCTTCCCTTTAGCGGACATATGGGGCAAAACGCCACTATTCAGCGAATAAAAACCCACTATTGGTGGCCAGGAATGAACTCTGACATTATCAGGTATGTGAAATCCTGCGCCCAGTGCCAACGGGTAGCACCCAAGCACTTGACACCCCCAGTACCCATGGGGCAAATGCCAATAGTAGGGACTCCATTTGAACGGGTTGCTGTCGACATCATTGGACCCCTGGAAAGGACCAAAAGAAAGCACAGGTTCATCCTGACTTTAGTCGACACTTGCACAATGTGGGCCGAAGCTGTACCGCTAACATGCATAGATTCCAAGCATGTTGCAGAAGCCCTCGTGCAAATCTTTACACGGTTGGGATTCCCTCAACAAGTTTTGACGGACAATGGATCCCAATTCCGTAGCCTGTTAATGGAGGAGATCTTTAAGATCTTGAGGGCCAAACATATCCACACAAGTCCCTACCATCCGGCCGGAAATGGGCTCGTGGAACGTTTTAATGGCAGCCTCACCACCATGTTACGTAAGCTGGGTCAGGAGAAACCGGAAGACTGGGACCTATATATATCGGCTGCCTTATTCGCCTACCGAGAGGTTCCCCAAGCGTCTACGGGATTCCCGCCTGCTACACTTTTATTTGGCAGACCTATAAAGGGGCCATTAGAAGCCTTACTTCGGTCCCTGACAGACCAAAAGGCTGACGAGACAGTCGTCTCTGCAAGCAAGTATGTATCTGAGCTCAAGGAAAGGCTAAAGCTAGGATGGGATCTAGCTACAACCAACCTTACGAAAGCCCGCGCTAAACACGCTAAAAGATACAACAAAGCTGCAAAAGAGAGAGAGAGCTCCAACCAGGGGAGAAAGTTTTGTTGCTACTCCCAACCGGAAGCAATAAACTTCGCATCGGATGGCAGGGCCGTTTACCGTCCTTAAAAAGATCTCACGTACCAATTACAAGATCTCCATCAAAGGAAAGGAGAAGGTCTTCCACATAAATCTGCTAAAGAAATATTTGGAAAGACCGGTTGCCATCCTCCGAGCATCTCCTGGCTGTCGCCATAGCAACGGAAGACGAGGAAGATGATGATGGTTGCATGGAGTATCCACTGCAACCCACAGAATCCTTTAAAGATGTCAAGTTCGGCGACAATCTCTCACCAGAACAACAAACAGAAACCAGGGCTCTACTAAAACAGTACAGTGCAGTCTTAACGGATGTACCTGGTCGAACAAATCTCATTGAATTTGATATGAAATTAACAAACGAGACCCCTGTTCAAACCAGAGTTTACCCCATCCCGTACGCTAAAGCGGATGCACTTCGCGGAGAAATAGACAAGCTGCGTCAGGCAGGAATTATCAGTGAGTCTACATCTCCTTGCAGCTCGAGTGTAGTGCTGTTGCAGAAGCCCAATAAGGAAGTTCGGCTGTGCATTGATTACAGGTTGCTAAACGCTGTAACGGAATTCCAGCCCGAACCTCTCCAAACTGTTTCTGAGTTGTTCACCAAGCTCAGCAAAGCAAAGATCTTCTCCAAGATTGACCTCAGTAAAGGTTATTATCAAATACCAGTCAAGGAGGAAATTAAACCTTTGTTAGCTTTCAGCACTAGCGAAGGACATTACACATTTAATGTGATGCCGTGCGGTTTGCATAACGCACCAGGAGTGTTCACCAGGAGGATGAGGAAGCTTCTAGAGCCTTTGCAAAGTCCCCATATCCATAATTTCATGGATGACATATTAATTGCATCGGAAACCATAAAGAACATATTGCTACGGTTGCTATGCTCCTCAGGAGACTACAGGAAACGGGTCTCACAGCCAGACCTAGCAAATGTCTC
Source organism: Oreohelix idahoensis (assembly GCA_024509875.1). Lineage (NCBI taxonomy): Eukaryota > Metazoa > Mollusca > Gastropoda > Stylommatophora > Oreohelicidae > Oreohelix > Oreohelix idahoensis. The sequence goes on along the minus strand of JAMPIV010023219.1, from coordinate 720,269 downwards.
ATCGGGTTTGAACAGTTAGACTTCCTGGGGCATACTATTTCTCACGGATGCAGTTGGCCTATTAAGAAGAACGTGGAGAAAATTGTGGCAGCAAAAAGACCCCGAACGAAGAAAGACGTACGTTCCTTCATATCGCTATGTGCATACTATCAGAAGTACATCCAGAACTTCAACGGACTGACGGCACCTCTGACTGACCTCACAAAGAAAGGTTGTCCTGATAAGGTCATATGGGATCAAAAGTGCGAACACGCGTATAGCACTTTGAAAGGACAGTTGTCGGCAGACCCCATCCTAAGGTTACCTGACCTTAAGAAACCTTTCATACTGAGAGTTGATTCGTCAGGTCAGGGCATCGGGCCAACATTGCTGCAAGCCGATGACAGTGACCTGAACATGCTATTTCCAGTTGCCTATGGCAGTCGGAAACTGAATAAAGCGGAACGCAACTACAGTGTCGTTGAAAGAGAATGTCTCGCTCTGATTCATGGCATCAGACGCCATCATGAATTTCTGTATGGTACTTCTTTCACGGTGCAAACAGACCATGCTCCACTAGCTTTCCTGGGGGCCAAGAAGGAATTCAACGCAAGGATAATGCGTTGGGCCTTGCTATTGAGTGTTTATTCCTTCAAAGTGGAATATATTCCAGGAAAACAGAATGTCGGAGCTGACTTCTTGAGTATAAACTGGACCACGGAGGAAGAGGAGAAAATCGACGATGCCAATCATCCTAAAGCTACTGATCAGGGCAGCTTCATTGTCATAAATGAAACATGAAAACGAATTTCCATGTCTCAAAAGTGGGGACGATTATGACGTACGTCTAAGTATGACAAATGAATTTCCCTGACTCGATGGATGATAACAGAATATTGGCCTCTCATAACTTTAGAACCCCTGATCATCTGTTGTAACTTTTACCGGCATGCAGCATTTCCACGAGAACCTTACACGCTGGATCATTAAAAATGTAGCCTGCTATCTTATGTGAACGTTTGAGATCGCATGGCCTTTGATGGGAGGTTAAATCCCGCCCTCAACCATTACTGAGAACGATTTATAGCAATCTTTTCCTTAACGCCGGCCCAAAAGAGGACGGGCCACAGACTCACTCCTGTTTCTAGAGCAATAAACAGCAGATCATTTTCTTACCTGGCTGTCACCCCGCCTGGTGGGAGTTGCCAAAGCTCTCAGAACAGCGGTACCATCAAAGACAGACAGATCTCAGAATTCAATCGCAGCAGCACACGATCTAAAGAATCAGGGAACTCGCAGCTCACAGAGTTAGCTTCTCGAGAAATTTTCGCACTCTTATGCGAGCAGCCTGAGACGGAAGAAAATCGGTAGACCGGGGAAAACGAAGGAATCGCAGCGGTTAACACATCGGCGAGGTACCCCGGATTTTGCTCAAGTTCAAGAAAGGTGCGAAAATTTAACACGCCCTATTCAAGTTACATTCGATAAGTATAAATAGAGAACTCCGAGAAACTGCATTTTATCGTTCGCTCTGACAGAATCCTAGTTGCACTAACTTAGTCGGATTCCTGCTGGATTTCATCTACCTTCGTGACTATTGGAGTGTATTCTTTCTGTGCAGACGGTAATTTATACATTAGCTTCGAGTGATCAGTGGTCGAGTTATTTAAATTGATTTCAATGGATTGTGGTGTAATTTAACCTTATTAAATAAACCCATTTTCAAAGTTCTAGTGCAAACTAATGTTACAGCTAAAAGTATTTCCTAATACAATTGACGCGTAAATTTATTTTGCAGACGTTAAAGAGAATTATAACTTTAATACAGTTTAGTTCTGTATAGATAGATGTGCTTTTAATTGTTTTAACTCACGGGAAGTTTTCCTGATTTGTTAATTGACGACGCTAATAAGTAAATAGGCTAACTGAAATTTATCGCGTCAGATTATAATATGATTTGTAATGCATTTCTTGTTTTGATTATCTTTCATTCAGAACGATCATTCAACCTGCATCCCAGCAATTATTAATTATATACAGAGTTCTGCCAAACTCAATTCGATAACTCCAGTAACATATGAACTTTTTAAAGCTAAACTTGTGGCGACCTGTAATGGGCCCCGCTCCTCTGAACGTAACTGAGAATAAAGCCATTCAAGAAACACTTTAAAAATACTAGTTCATATAGAGTCCTTAAAGAAAACTGGATGGAGAACATATTTTATTCACTGCCCCTATTTGTGAAGAAACAACATCGATCTACCTGAACACTATCTGTCACGTATATTCAGTGGATTTTACCTCCTCCCCCCCGAAGAAGAACTTACCTCAGTGGTTTTCTTAACTTGTGACATTACGGGAAAAGGAAGTTATCTCCACCAGCTGTGCCAATTTTAGGAACCACACCATACCTCACGCCTAGCGCCAAGTGCCTGTGCCTTTCTTTAGGAACTTTATCTAATAAACAAACAGTACCGTTCAACTTCAACGTCCAGCGATTTCGGGACACTTTGTTAACTTCAACAAACCCCAAATCTGGGGCTGTACACGGAAGAAAAATACTTTTACCTAAGCCAAGGTTTAGTGCTGTTTTTTTTTATGTATTTCCTATGAAGTGCCAGAATTCACCTTTCGGTAAGTCTGCGTGTGTGTTTGTGGGGATGGCCAGCCCTAGTGTGTTTTTTTTTTGAATGAAAGGAGATTTATCTTTTCTTTACCCTTTTAATTAGTTCGACTTTGTACTAAGGTGCATTATATTCCTTGTACGGGATCTCTCCTAGCGGGATTGTGTAACTGTTTTCATCCCCCCTCCCGTAATATTTGTTGATTTAAAGGGAGACAATTGAGAACCCTAGCTTTCCTCTCCCCCCCCCCCCCCCTTCTTGCTGTAACCCCTTGCCTCAGAGTAATAAATTTACCAGTGGGTTAAATTGCCTATCTCTGATCCCCCCCCCCCCCCTTTCTTGTCTTTGGGACCGGGTTTTGTCTGTTAGTAAATATAAACGGGAAACGGTGGATGGGATATTTCTCCTCAAAAACCCCCTCTTCCCTTAGCATATTTGCATTCTGTAACCTTTGATTTTTTACTGTAAATGTACAATTATGTGTGAGTCCTTTATGATAATAAAGGTATTAATCATTAATTGTGTTGGTTGTCGGTTGGCCTAAAACTCCAAACATTTCCATCTGTGTAGGCTGTATTCATGTACGTTGAGCGACAGAATCACCAAATCGGTGAGTGCGCCTGAGCGACTGGAACTGACAAACAATTGTTTGTGCAGAAGAGAGATAGGAGTAGTCTGTGAGAAAACAGATATTGTCGTAATAAGAGACTGTCCTTGCTCCTTCCCAGCGCTTGTGTCACCTAGCGCCCTGTCACACACACACATATATATATATATGTGTGTGTGTGTGTGTGTGTGTGTGACAGTGCCATAGTCATCTTGCCTTTTTTCCACCGCCATTTTGTCGTTATGTGGCAGCCATCTTTGTTTACATCTAAAAATAGCTAGCTTAGTAATGGCGATACGGATAGCAGCCAATCAGAGAAGAGAATCGTCCAGGCTAGCGCGGCAGTTGAAAATTCTTTATTCATTCTGGTCGCCGTCGCAGAGAGAGAACAAGCTTTGAGAGCTGAAGTCTAGTTCAAGAACATGCCTAGGACTTGTAAGTAGATATAGTATTATTCTCCAACATTCTAAAGTCTTGATAGTGTTAGAAAAGATATTAGGTTTACCATCTTTGTGCCGTAGTATTTTAAGTAAGTATATATTTAATTTTGTGGTGTTTATTTCGCGTCCGTTTGATATTATCCAAATCTATTCGAAAATGGCGTGGGTCCATGTTCAGGAAATATAACACGTAGCCGGTACTTATAGAACTGGCATATTCAGTTATTACATTTGTGTAAATGAAATTTAATGCTTTAAGTATCTCCATATTGTTTGGGGTCCAGGAAACCTTCCAGGAGCTTATGTAAATCCGACACGTAGTTGGTTTGAATAATATATTTAATTGTGGCGCGATGTAGACTGTTATATTTATTAACTACGGTGCCGATGCCGAAATAGTTTATTTTAGCGTGGCGAGTGCTGCAATATATTATGTTACAGCTTACTAGGATAAAGTCCTGTGCTTTTTCAGCAATGTTAGACTGATTATGTAGTGTAAGTAATAGTAAGATCGGCTTGCTAGTTGGTGTTAGCTTTCTTAGTTTCCTAGTCTTTTATACTGTGTAAAATCTCCATTGGTTAATTCTATGTTATGCATATTTCATGATTATTTAATTATTGTTATGTGAAGGATGGTTTGTGAGAGCACGTGGGCTCACTTGGAGATACATATTTCCGTTCTCCGCTCCCGAGGGAGCATGGGGCCACCAGTGTGGTTTGCCTCCGCTTGAAGCATTCAGATGCTCTTGCACTAGTGGTTTCGGTAGCAACCGATGTTACACGGTGAGATTGCCAGCCTCATGCACAACACCATACTAGTCTCATTGGACGATATGCATGAGGGTGTGAGATAGTTGAGTGTGTCAGGTGGGCGCACGTTTTCTGTATGGTAAGTGTTATTATCTATGCTATTGATTTTCACTTAGACATTGTTTTTATATATTGTTTTTCAGAAAGTCTACGAACACTGTCTGGGTGTTCGGTAGTATTAAATGTTGATCTGTATAAGGCTTTGTGTTGTTTGAATTGCTAAGTCTGCTGCTGAGAGGGTTGCAAGCAACCAATAATTGCAACCCCTGTCAAACGATCCTTAATAAATTTTCTTAGTGCATGGGTCTTGGGTGTGAGGTAGCCACATCGACATAAGTTCACCGCCACCACACCTAGCCCCTGTCACATATATATATATATATATATGTATGTATGTATGTATGTGTATGTGTATGTATGTATGTATATATGTATGTATGTATGTATGTATGTATATATGTATGTATGTATGTATGTATGTATATATGTATGTATGTATGTATGTATGTATGTATATATATATGTATGTATGTATGTATGTATATATACATATATGTGTATATATATGTATATATATATATATATATATATATATATATATATATATATATATATATATACATATATATACATATATATATATATACATATATATATACATATATATATATATATATATATATATATATATATATATATATATATACTATTTAAGGTGATATAAAAAGACTTAACACATTGCTGAAAACCAAAATGGAATGAAGTTGAAGGCATACGTTCAAGAGGAAGATCACTTAAAATGGGAAGATCCAGCAAGAGATAGACAGGAAAGAGTCTATCAGAGTGCGTCATCAAGACAGGAAACTCAAGATCCATTGTTGCCTACCATCGTCGTGGAGATAGCAACTGATCTATCTTTTATAAAATAACTGACGATTACTGCTTGTTTTGTTTTCCGCAATCGAATACGAGTTATATTTAAGTACAGTGTGCGCGCCTAAACGTTTGCCGCACATTGAACGCCATTATGGGTGTAGTCTCAAATTGAAAGCCAACTTTGGACACTAGCCTAGACGTAAACAGCCAAACAGAAACCTTTTTAAAAAAAGTACAACAAAAATTACACTGAAAATATATAATACTTCCTGCTCGATTGATGTTATACAGCAACATCTGTTTGTCTTGTACATCGGGCGGTAATGCCTCAGTTTCAGTCATCTGCTGACAGTTTCTCCCTCAAGGAGGTTCACGAAGGCCAAGCAGTCTGCAGCCGAAATTCGATGAAAATTTAATCTGATGTTTTATTTTGATCCTAGCGTGGATACATAATCGTTAGTTCAATATTTTTTATTCTTATTGAATAGGCTGTAGTAAGTCTTCAGTGGCCGGTTCACAGTATGAAAATTATCTTCTGGTCTCTTTTTGGTCCTGATAGAAGCAGGCTCGAACAAAGGATATCAAAAAGGACATGGTCCGAGTGGCAGGGTGGTTACAGCAATAGCTTCTCCGGGCAAACGGATCAGGTCCCGTCACTCTCCAGTCTTCCCAGCTATAAAAATAGGCGCCTGACTCGTTCTTGAGTTAGGGAAAGCCAATACTGCGAGGAATTAAACTCATCAACCCACCTCGAGAGGGCTGATACCTACTATGTGAAGTCTCTAAAACGTCACTCATGTACTGCAGTACCTACTATGGCGCAACCTTCACCTTTTTTACAACGAACATGAAAAGATAAATAGACTTGCCACAGAAATAGGAAACAAACAACAACCGGATAACAGGGAAATATGCCAAGAGATTAAAACAAAAATCAATAACAGTTTAAAATAAAAGTGGCAAAGAAATTTTAAAAAACAACAACAAAGATGCGGAATAACAGTAGAAAGTGGAAGCACTAGTTATGACTGACAACACAACGTGTATGAACAACTACTCAGTTTTAATATGAAAACAACGGGAAAGTGTGAAATACCTGACATAAACAAGTATACGTCTGATTTGAAAACAACATCTGTGTCCTGTTGATGTGATTAGTGACAGGAAATAGGCATGAGTAAGGCTAGGATTACCAGGAATTAGACGAGGAGGAGGGGGTAGTAAGAAGAGACAAAATCGAGTTATTTGTATAAACAGACAGATGGGCGGACGGACAGACAGGCAGACATACAGATAGACAAACGGATAGACAGACGGACGGACAGATAGATATACAAACAGATAGACAAACAGATAGACCAACGGACTGGCAGTGAGATATGTAAGAACGAACGAACTTTATTTTAAAAGGATTGAGAATTGGGCACGCGGGCCCGTCTGACATCCTGCCCAGGTAGGTAGGCAGACACACAGACAGACAGGCGGACGGACGGACTGAGTTACTAATGGACATACACACAGATATATAGGTAGATCGTGTAGTTCGATGGGAAGGAATTTGGTAGGTAGGTTGGTAGGTGGGTATGTAGGTAAGTAGGTAGGGTAGTAGATGGGTCTGTGAGCAGATAGGTGGGAATGAAATAGGTAGGTAGTTAAGGTAGGTAGGTAGGTAGGTCTGTGAGCAGGTTGACAGGGAAGCAGAAGTATAGATAGGCTAATAAGGAAATAGGTAGGTAAGCACTGGTAAGGACTGGTAGTTGTTTAATGACTACTGAAGATCATTCGGGACAGTGACGGGGAGTGGGGAAAGGGGAAAATAATAAAATGCGTTAAAAAGTGAAGAGAGAGAAAGAGAGAGAGAGAGAGAGAGAGAGAGAGAGAGAAAACATCATAATTTTCCCTACTCACTAAACTATCTGGTATCTCGCTTGTTAGATATTCACTTGTATGTTCTTTATGTGATGTTGAATTGTACTGTGTCTGTTGTGGCGTAGAAATGATCACGTGATGTTTGATCAAACGTTGTTCACCGCTTGTTTACTCCTCGGCGTTTGTTTAGTCGACAACGTCTGTTTAGACTGTATCGACATTTTAGTCTTTTCCTAGTCTGGTTTGTTTATTCTTCAGCGTCTGCTTAGTCTTAGTGCCTTGTAAAGTTTCTTTTCTTCTTTCCACTCTGTAAAGTGTCAGTCTGTATGCTCTGTAAGGAAGAGTGGTGTGTTGTTGAGATCAGGCATGCCCCCAGTCTACCCAGCTGTAAATGGGTAACTCACCCTAGTCCTGAGTTAGGGAAGGCAAAGGCTCCAGGGGAAGCAGGCCCTAAACTTGGTCACTCCAACCGACGCAGGATGGTGTATGTATGAAGTAGAAGTGTAGAGTGTGATTACCGCGAATGGTGTACTGTTCGTGTGCTGACCAATATAACCACTCATACACATGTGTCTACAAGGCACCAATGCAGACTGCTGGAATCTTTGTTTACTCAATTTATTCAGACGTACACACTGGGACATACGAGTACATCATGGTATGTTGACATATCAATTTGTAGGTATACATAGCAGATCTGAAGTCATGACACATTCAGAAATAATGGGCAGTACATCAAAAGTTCAATGTCATGATACATTATGGCCGCATCCCCCTATCTGACTAAACGCGTCAGTGAAGGCAGATCGGTAAATAACTAAAGTTACTTGACGTCCATAGTTTGTAGTATATATTATGAAACCACGAAGGGGGGGTTTCTAGCAAGATTGAGATCTCCCTGTCACTGTCCGATAATAGGATAAATAATCTGTTCTCTTGGCAGTGATCAAAACATATGATGACCGAAATCTAACATGGCTGCCTCCCTGAGTTGTCGTTCACTCATTCATAGGAAGGAGAATATAAGCCAGAGTTAATTTATAATGGGTATATAACTGATTTCATAAATGTTTCCATACAGCTCTACGGTGATCAGGTTAATTCACGTAGCCATAACCGCTGCAGGAAAGTCTGTCATCTTCGTCGATACAAAACACGACCCTAGCGATACGAAGCACAATGTTCCATCTAGGTCGAATCGACATGAGATCATCAAAATAGGGTCTGGCAATACATGGAGTCCGAATTATACATTGTACCGTACCTTAGGAGAGTCTCTAACATAAACTATAGTAGAGATACCATCTCCTTTAGAAGAAAACCACTTCATGAATTATATTTCCTTAAGAATCTACCAGCCCTTTGAAAAGTGCGTACCCGCCATTATCACGGTACATCGGAACTCATCACGACTTGTCAAGACAACTCATACTTCCGCTAGACCGGAATAACAAGAATCTAGTCCCTCCTACCCATCCAAAATATACAATATAGGACTGATTCTACTTGTACTAATAATATGTAATACATATGAATTCAGGCCATAAACACAATAAGCAAATTAATATATTTTCTGGCCCTAAAAAAATAAGTACAAACGCAAGCGCAATATCCTTGCGCTGGATCAATATCCAGAACGATTACTCCTATAATCAAAAGTGTGAATCAAACATGGATTCTCTCGCTTTTACCATAGACAGCATTTTCATACACAAATGAATGAATGTCTATATATTTCCCATATTAAATAGCCATATCGATTTTTGTAATATGTGCGTCAAAATATGCACGCAACAGATTACCACACCCCTCGGGAAAAAAAGAAATGGTACATTTTTTTTTTGAAACACATCTAGGAGCAACATACAGTAGGCTCACAACGCACCAATAACAATGCGCAGATGATAAGCATAAGTTTTATGACCTTAGAGAAAGTACTTCTCTAAGTATAAATATTTCCAGAGAGGTGTCACCAACGCATACTACAATATTAGCAATGACACAATTTCCACATTAGTTTATACATAAATTTCATCTAAGATATCTTAACATCATGATCATCAAAGACGAAAAACATTGAAAGATCAGCGGTGAATAAATATCAATGAACCGCTAAGTAGTGTTACAATCAATATATGATATATTACATATGTGTACACATTTCAACATAGAAACAACTGTATCAAAGTTGTATAACAGTTATGAATCATGTGGGCATCTAGACAAAATATCTGCCATCACATTTTCTGACCCACGGATAGCTCGCACCGAAAAATGAAATGGCTGTAGAGCAATCGCGTATCGCGTTGATCTCGCGCTCTTCAGATTTTTACTCTGAATAGCCGTAAGAGCTTTCTGGTCAGTTTCCACAATGAAATGCGCGCCCAGAAGAAATCTTTGCAGTTTAAGGATTGACCAAACCATAGCCAATAATTCACGGTCTAGGACCGAGTAATTCTTCTCTGCGGCATTTAATTTCCGAGAAATATACATCACAGGATGCAGAGTTCCAGAGTACTCTTGCATTAGTGCCGCTCCAATCCCAGTGGATGAAGCGTCACTACGAAGAATAAATGTCTTATCCTTAGAAGGCAATACTAGGATAGGTGAAGTAGAAAACATAGTTTTAACCTTATCCAAAGAGGATTGACATTCTTGAGTCCAATGGACTACATTAGGAGACCCTTTCTTTAGCAAGGAAGAAAGAGGTGACATAATGGAGGACAGATTCGGGATGAATCGTCCATAAAATTGTATTAGACCTAAGAGACTTCGTACTTGCTTTTTAGTCTTAGGAATAGAAATGTTAAGTATCTTACTTGTATTATGGTCTTCTGTTTTTAGGAACCCATGACCAACACGGTGTCCTAAGAAAGATATTTCGCTAAAACCAATACATGCTTTCGATGGTTTCGCTGTCAGGTTATGCTCGCGTAAGATAGACAATAGTTCATTTATACCATTATAGTGATCGTTCCAAGTATCACTGAAAAGACAGATGTCATCAAGATACGCAATGACATCTGAGCGATGAGATAGGATTCGACGCATCATGCGTACAAATGTTGCAGGGGCGTTCATAAGACCGAAAGGCATGAAATTCCATTGGAATAGACCCCTAGGCGTCGAAAAAGCAGTAAACGGTTTGGCGTGTTCGGATAGTGGAACTTGCCAATATCCCTTAGACAAATCGAGTTTAGTAAAGAAGTGAGAATTCGATAGTCTCGTAAGTAGCTCTTCTAGTAAAGGCATAGGTTCCGCATCAAATTTAGTCACTTGATTCAATTTGCGATAATCCACGCAAAGACGTATGTTATTGTCTTTTTTTCGTACTATAACCATCGGCGAAGAATATGCTGATGTGGATGGTTCAATAATTTTTAACTCTATCATCTCATCTAACTCTTTCTCTACCTGTGCTTGAAAATGTATCGGGATAGGATACGGTCTGACTCTTATAGGACTATGGTCAGTAAGAATAATGTCATGTTGAATGACATCAGTTTGACCAGGAATGTCAGTAAGGACATCCTGAAATTGTTCTAACATAGTAGAAACTTGTTTCTGCTCTCCTGGAGATAATTCTGGAGAAATTGCAACATCTTTCCATGATTCATTAGAGTGAAGAGGAATCATTGGAAAAGGTAAATTTACATCCGAGAAACTCGTTTCCTCATCCTGTATTACTGACAGAGATGAGTACTGTCCATGTTGGACTGGAAAATCGTCCGTTGCCTGGAAAACAGGTTGTAAATAATCAGGACTTCATGGAATTCCGTGAGCATGTTGATGTGGAAGGTTTTACGCTTCCCGTCAATATCGACGATATAGTCAACATCGGAAACTTTTGATATTATATCGTACGGACCTTTCCAAGAAATGAGAAGTCTATTTTCCCTACAAGGTAGCAAGACAAATGCTTTGTCACCTGGACAAAGTTGACGCAAACATCTCTTTTTTATTGGCAAATTCCCTTGCCTTCTGTTTCGCAAATTCAGAAGAAGCAGTTGCCAATTTGCATGCTTCAATAATCTTGTGTCTAAGTGCGATGACATATTCATAAGAGGATTTTGTGTCATCGACAATATTATCAGCAGTTATAAGATCATGAAGTAAGGACATAGGACCTCGCGGTTTCGCGCCAAAGACAAGTTCAAAGGGAGAAAATCCTGTATGTTCGTTGGCGACCTCTCTATATGCAAAGAGAGCCGCGGGTAAAACCCTATCCCAATCCTGAGGATGATCTTTTGTTATCTTACCTAGTAGGTTTTTCAGAGTTCTATTCAAACGTTCCACCATCCCATTGGACATAGGATGATAAATACTACTCAGCGATCTCTCTATCTTCAGAGTCGACATTACTTGAGACATGGTATCCGATATGAGTTGGGTACCATGGTCGGATAATATTTCTGCTGGAAACCCCAGACGAGAAAATATTAACCAAAGAGCATCTGCGACATCAGCAGTAGTTATGCTCTTTAGAGGAACAGCCTCCGGCCAACGTGTGCACATATCAACACACGTCAAAATAAATTGGTGTCCTCTAGCAGACTTTATCTTAAATGGACCAATGATGTCTATCGCCATTTTTTGAAATGGCCGAATGGGAATGTCTGCAGCCTGAATAGGTGCATCATGGCGTGGACCTCTGGATTTAATCTCTTGACATACTTTACAAGATCGACAATAGATTCGTATGTCCTTATTCACAGCAGGCCAAAAGAAAGATTGAAGAACTCTAGCTTTAGTACGGGAAAAACCCATATGTCCAGCACACTGCGAATCATGAGCGTGCTGTAAGATTTTAACTCTCATATTTTTAGGCACAAGGATTTGAGAATGAATGGACTTAGCGGAGTCTTGTACCATACGTACAAGTACGCCATTCTTCATCGTAATCCAAGATTTACGATTAGTATCCTTATTCGGATCACCTTTTGTTGCCAGAGTAAAGAATTTCTTTAGAGTAGGATCATCTTCCTGCTGTTTGATAAAGGAATCGTGGGAAATCTCCAAGGGATCATCTTGGATCTGCGCATCATTATCTTCAGAATGTGAAGATTGTGGCATATTAAGAGCTTGAACCCTAGTGATTACTGCATTAGCCGATTGCATATTAACATTTTCCCAATTAGAAATTTGCTGTGGAGTGCATTCTTTCACTCCATGAATGCGACCGATGATAAGATCAGCGATCGGATTCGGCAAGAGACATGCTTGCACCTCTCCTGTAAAGAAAGGCGTAGCAATATTGATAATGGCAGTGGAGTACTTCTCCAATGTGCCACCAAATGTTACACATTTGACTATATTGCCTGTAGCTCGAGAAGGATTTACGAGTGATTGCCTCACTCCAATGGTAGTGCACCCCGAATCGAAAAGAATTGATACCGGAGTACCATCTATTAGGCCCCTATTAAAGACAAGAGCACCCCTTCCATTATGCGCAATTGACGCATGGAGAGCGGGAAGCGGGTGACCGCAGCTTAAAGTAGACACTGTGGTTGGATCGAATAATGTTTTGCATTGCGAACATTCAGATGCTCTAGCAAAATCGAAAGCGGAATTTGCTACACTATTGGAGTCTTTTTTATCATTATTCTGATTATCGGTGTCGTGGAACTCCTGTTGTGCAGAGTTAGCCTGGTAATACGATTTACCATGTCTTTTGTGTTGTGATCTACCTCGGTTATAATTGTCTCTATAATTATCATTTCCCTTGTTATAACCCCTATTTGGGTTTGAATCATAACATTCATGATCATAATCATCATGCTCATTATATTGAGTATCCCTGTAATATTGTTTCTTTTGTCTCCATGAAGCACTTGGGTAGTTCCTATAGCTACTCCCTTTCCGAGAATTTCTAACATTATAGGTACCCCTCGCGTGTCGAGGACTATCAGCCCGATTCCAGTTCTTCAAAGAAGAACTCTGATTTGAGTGGTTATCTTGGTTTTGACATTTATTCCAATTAACCTTTTTATCAAATTTATTTTTAGCTCCTTGGAATTTGTGTGAGTAATTCTGATTATATTCTGTTGCCGAAGCAACTGGCATACTCTCTTTAATGTTAGAGTTACTAAGAATCATGTCAGGGTGTGCCGTGGCATACTGGTCACAATATTCTTCCATTTGCTTTATTGTACCAGGTTTACGCTCATGTAAGAACTCTAGGAATGATTTATTTACAGAAGACATGACCTTGTCTCTTAGCAATAAATCCGTAAGACCATCAAATGTTTTCTCTGTTTTGGATAATTCAATCCATCGTGAAAGTGTAATTCGTGCTTTTGAGATGAAATCTGAGAATTCTACACCTACCTCAGGTCTCATTGTTTTAAACAAAAGACGGTAACCTTCCTCAGACAGCTGATATCTCTTTATCAAAGCTGCCCTAACAGCATCATAATTATCTTTGTCGGCCTCTTCAACAAAATATAACTTACTTAGGGACTCCCCTTTTAGATTTTCAGACAACTGATTCACATACTGTGTTTTGTCAACATTATGAGATCGACAAGCCCGTTCAAATCTAGAAAGCCAAAATGTTATGTCATCACTGGTAGGGTTAAACGCTGGTACCTTGACCTTGTACACAAAGGGTTTACCATTACCACCAGATGCCTGATTAACATTACTCATACATGTCAATTTTAATTTCTCTAATTCAAACTCATGTTCTCTTATTGCTTTTCTCTCTTCAGCTTCTCTATCTATTTTTTTTTTGTTCTGCAGCAGCAGCAGCTTCTAATTTTTTCTGTTCTGCATCAGCTTCTAATTTCTTCTGTTCTGCATCAAATCTCCTTTCCTCCACTTGCATCTGCAATTTCTTTAGTTCAGCAGCAGTATCAGCTTCTTTTTCTAATCTTTTTTCTTCAGCCAGAGCTTTTTTTTCTTCAGCAGCAGCTTCTATTTCTAATCTTTTTTCTTCAGCCAGAGCTTTTTTTTCTTCAGCAGCCGCTTCTCTTTCTAATCTTTTTTCTTCAGCCAGAGCTTTTTTTTCTTCAGCAGCCGCTTTTCTCTCTTCAGCAGCTAATGCTTTGTCATATTGAGCCACAGCCCATTGTTCTAAATCTTTCCCAGTATTATCAAGAGATTTTCCTTGTGCAATAAAATAATCTAATTTAGACATATTGTCTTCTTAAATCAGAAACCTGAAAAAGTAAACAAATGACCCTATTTCACTTTAATGGGAGACAAGTCTATACCATAGACTTAGTCTTAGTCCAAACTTGTATGGTTTATAATAACCAATGATAACTTGAGTACCTGTGGACAACAATAACTGTATCTCAAATACTGTGGGGACAAGCCTTACAAAGGTCTTGTATACCTCAATGTAATCAAAGATCACTTGAGTACCTGTGGAAAAAATATTTCCTTTTACCAATCACTTTGGGAGACAAGCCTTACAAAGGTCTTGTACATTTTGTTTTATAACAATAACAATCATAAAGTACTGATCTGTACTATACTATCAGTGTATACCACTATACGTCATATGTCAACTAAAGACATTACAAAGGACAAACAAGAAAAGACAATATGAACACATTTGCAGAGATCAAATTAAATTAAATAGGAGAAATGAAAAAAAATGATCACAGAAACCGTGATGATAACTGCCATAATATAACAAGACAAATAACGCCACAGTGTATAAACATAAGGGTGTAAAGAAATCAAAAATGGAAAAGATGAGACCTACAATTATACAAACAAATCAAACAAAACTAAGGAACACAAAATTATTAACAAAAACAACGAAGAAAAGAACACCTCATCACAACTAACAGAAATAGCAGCAAATTGTTGCTAACAAATTTCCAATTAAGAAAATGTGTACCTATAGAATACTAGTACCAGACCAATGTCACTCGGCATACCTTGTACTAGTCACACAGAACATAAACTAATTTAATACATAACAAATAACATGTAAGCATAAATAGCATATAGCATACAATATAATTTATGTCATGAATGGAATGTGTTGCAGGTATAGTGTTGTAAAGCAGGCACAGTTTATTTTAATTCTAATAACTTGCCACTTTATTTAGTAATAGATTTAATTTTAAACTATTACACTGTCAATTTTTCTCTTTTGAGCATATGAAGATCCAACGATGAACTATGCACTTTATGTTCAACAACACTGTGATTCTTCTGTACGTTGAGAAATGTCAACAATACTGCTCCAGATATTTTCTACACTTGATACCACTGTCCTGTGTAATACTGTCTGTACAGCGAAAAACTGTCAACAAGCGCTGACCTAGATACAGCATCCTATCGGTAATACAGGTCAAGCTGACATCGACTGTATAGCTGTCCTACTGGTGTTGATGTGTTCAAACAAATGTTCTTTCAGCTGTAAACTGTGATTCTCAACACAAAACTGCGTAAGCTGGACCCAGGAATCTGGCTCGCCACTGTAAAGTTTCTTTTCTTCTTTCCACTCTGTAAAGTGTCAGTCTGTATGCTCTGTAAGGAAGAGTGGTGTGTTGTTGAGATCAGGCATGCCCCCCAGTCTACCCAGCTGTAAATGGGTAACTCACCCTAGTCCTGAGTTAGGGAAGGCAAAGGCTCCAGGGGAAGCAGGCCCTAAACTTGGTCACTCCAACCGACGCAGGATGGTGTATGTATGAAGTAGAAGTGTAGAGTGTGATTACCGCGAATGGTGTACTGTTCGTGTGCTGACCAATATAACCACTCATACACTTGTGTCTACAAGGCACCAATGCAGACTGCTGGAATCTTTGTTTACTCAATTTATTCAGACGTACACACTGGGACATACGAGTACATCATGGTATGTTGACATATCAATTTGTAGGTATACATAGCAGATCTGAAGTCATGACACATTCAGAAATAATGGGCAGTACATCAAAAGTTCAATGTCATGATACATTATGGCCGCATCCCCCTATCTGACTAAACGCGTCAGTGAAGGCAGATCGGTAAATAACTAAAGTTACTTGACGTCCATAGTTTGTAGTATATATTATGAAACCACGAAGGGGGGGGGTTTCTAGCAAGATTGAGATCTCCCTGTCACTGTCCGATAATAGGATAAATAATCTGTTCTCTTGGCAGTGATCAAAACATATGATGACCGAAATCTAACATGGCTGCCTCCCTGAGTTGTCGTTCACTCATTCATAGGAAGGAGAATATAAGCCAGAGTTAATTTATAATGGGTATATAACTATAATGGATGAGAGAAGATACTTGGGATAAAATACAAGAAAGGAAAACAGCAAAACTTAAACTACTAGCAGCAAGTACACATAATGCAGTTGAATCTTGCAAACTAACTTATAACTTGTTAAATAAAGAAGTGAAGACAAAAACTCGAAGAGATAAAAGACATTTCATCAATGAACTGGCCGTAGAAGCTGAAAATGCTGCAAGAACTGGTAATAGTAGGTGCCTTTATCAAATTACAAAACAACTATGTCACCAGCCTACTGCTATGGAAACACCTGTTAAAGGTAAATTAGGGAATTCAATACCAACAGAAACTACAGAAAGTTGAAAGTTTCAATTATTTAGGCAGTAAAATGACTCAGGATGGTGACACAACAAGAGAAATCCATACTAGAATTGCTTTGGCAGCTAGCGCCTTCAATAGATTATCTAACATTTGGAAATTACGATCATTGAATATACATACCAAGCTTCGTCTGTTTAATTCAAATGTTATCTCAGTGTTAACATACGGCTGTGAGAGTTGGAAAATAACAAAATCATTGGAGAACAAGCTGAATACATTCGAGAACAAATGTCTTAGAAAACTCATGAACATCAGTTGGAAAGAATTCAAGACTAATCGACAAATAAGAGAAGACTCTAGGCAGAAATATGTCTCCGACTATATATAAGGAAAAGACGATGGTCATATATCGGTCATGTCCTACGAATGCAAAACAACAGAATACCACTACAGGCGCTCACTTGGGTTCCTGAGGGTAAGCGGAAAAAAGGAAGACCAAAAGAAACACTCAGAAGAACAATAATAAGAGAAGGAAGAACGTTGGGCCTAAATAATGTGCAAGAGCTAAGAGGAGTGGCGTCACAACGAACAACCTGGAGAGCACTGGTTTCTGCCTTATGCGCCGTGTTTGGCGCTTAAAGAATTTATTATTATTATTATTATTATATAACTGATTTCATAAATGTTTCCATACAGCTCTACGGTGATCAGGTTAATTCACGTAGCCATAACCGCTGCAGGAAAGTCTGTCATCTTCGTCGATACAAAACACGACCCTAGCGATACGAAGCACAATGTTCCATCTAGGTCGAATCGACATGAGATCATCAAAATAGGATCTGGCAATACATGGAGTCCGAATTATACATTGTACCGTACCTTAGGAGAGTCTCTAACTTAAACTATAGTAGAGATACCATCTCCTTTAGAAGAAAACCACTTCATGAATTATATTTCCTTAAGAATCTACCAGCCCTTTGAAAAGTGCGTACCCGCCATTATCACGGTACATCGGAACTCATCACGACTTGTCAAGACAACTCATACTTCCGCTAGACCGGAATAACAAGAATCTAGTCCCGCCTACCCATCCAAAATATACAATATAGGACTGATTCTACTTGTACTAATAATATGTAATACATATGAATTCAGGCCATAAACATAATAAGCAAATTAATCTATTTTCTGGCCCTAAAAATAAGTACAAATATAAGAGCAATATCCTTGCGCCGGATCAATATCCAGAACGATTACTCCTATAATCAAAAGTGTGAATCAAACATGGATTATCTCGCTTTCCCCATAGACAGCATTTTCATACACAAATGAATGAATGTCTATATTTTTTCCATATTAAATAGCCATATCGATTTTTGTAATATGTGCGTCAAAATATGCACGCAACACGCCTGTTTAGTCGTTATCGTCTGTTTAATCATCATCGTCTGTTTAGTCTTCATTGTCTGTTGAGTCTTCATTCTCTGTTTAGTCTTCATTGTCTGTTTAATCATCATCGTCAGTTTAATCATTATCGTCTGTTTAATCATTATCGTCTGTTTAGTCTTCATTGTCTGTTTAGTCTTTATTGTCTGTTTAGTCTTCATTGTCTGTTTAGTCTTCATTGTCTGTTTAGTCTTCGTTGTCTGTTTAGCCTGCCACTTAAACTCCAACTTTTAATTTGTTTTATGCACACCTTATTTGTCTCTCAGCCGACGTTCAGTTCCATTTTCGTTGGAGCTTATCTCTCTTTAATATTAAGTATAATATGTTTATCTTCATTATTAAAGTCTTCTACTTTCCTGGGTGCACACCTAATGACCACACCTATCATTTAATATCGCCTCTCAGCAACAGTTTCCTCTTGGGACAACCTCCTTTCAATTGTTCTTTCCTTATTCATGATGTCTCATCGCCAACATTTCTAGCCCTTCCTGAATCTCTCTTTTCTTGGGTGTGTAAAAAGTGACTACATACTTTAATTAATCTCGTCTACCTGCAACTCTTTCCTCCTACCTCTATGTGACCTGCGCGCCCTATTCTTAACCCTTTTTAAATAAAGTTTGTTTGTTCGTTCGAATTCTGCGTATCTTGTGTTCTGTCATAGTGCCTCGTATCTTGTGTTCTGTCATAGTGCCTCGTATCTTGTGTTCTGTCATAGTGCCTCGTATCTTGTGTTCTGTCATAGTGCCTCGTATCTTGTGTTCTGTCATAGTGCCTCGTATCTTGTGTTCTGTCATAGTGCCTCGTATCTTGTGTTCTGTCATAGTGCCTCGTATCTTGTGTTCTGTCATAGTGCCTCGTATCTTGTGTTATGTCATAGTGGCTCGTATCTTGTGTTATGTCATAGTGCCTCGTATCTTGTGTTCTGTCATAGTGCCTCGTATCTTGTGTTCTGTCATAGTGGCTCGTATCTTGTGTTCTGTCATAGTGCCTCGTATCTTGTGTTCTGTCATAGTGCCTTGTATCTTGTGTTCTGTCATAGTGCCTCGTATCTTGTGTTCTGTCATAGTGCCTCGTATCTTGTGTTCTGTCATAGGGCCTCGTATCTTGTGTTCTGTCATAGTGCCTCGTATCTTGTGTTCTGTCATAGTGCCTCGTATCTTGTGTTCTGTCATAGGGCCTCGTATCTTGTGTTCTGTCATAGTGCCTCGTATCTTGTGTTCTGTCATAGGGCCTCGAATCTTGTGTTCTGTCATAGTGCCTCGTATCTTGTGTTCTGTCATAGGGCCTCGTATCTTGTGTTCTGTCATAGTACCTCGTATCTTGTGTTATGTCATAGTGCCTCGTATCTTGTGTTCTGTCATAGTACCTCGTATCTTGTGTTTTGTCATAGTACCTCGTATCTTGTGTTATGTCATAGTGCCTCGTATCTTGTGTTCTGTCATAGGGCCTCGTATCTTGTGTTCTGTCATAGTACCTCGTATCTTGTGTTATGTCATAGTGCCTCGTATCTTGTGTTCTGTCATAGTACCTCGTATCTTGTGTTCTGTCATAGTGCCTCGTATCTTGTGTTCCTTGATCTTCCCGTTATCCCCTTATCCTAAGAGTTTCATCATGTTGCTTGATGTGTAACTCTAATGTCAGGTTTTACCTTGTACCTGTCCTTGTACCTGTCCTATCCATTAATGTTGGTAATCCCATAGGGGATATTGCCGCTAGGGAGTGAAGTGTTCGAGACTTCACTGTACTAGATCTCAGCTTTATAAGGTGAGGATTCAAATTTCCCGTCTAGCTGCCTTTTCTTTCCCTAACTCAAAAGCAGAGTCAGGTATCAATTTACAGCTGGGTGGACTGGTGCTTGACGCTACTGGTTTCGAACTTGGTAAATTTGCCTCGATGAGTAAGTGATCTAACCATTCTGCCAACCGACTCTCTTCCAATCCATCTAAACCAAAATCCCGTATATATTTTCTGAAGCGCTGTTGTTTGTTCCTGTCACAGATGTCTTTATTTCTCGTCTCTAGTGCTATGCAGTTGTCAGGAACTTCCTATAACATCTGTCTATATTCTGATGTATTAATCCGTGTTGTTCTCCGTGTTTATGTTTCAAACATGTAAACAACATTAACATTCGTGTTAAAAATTTCAAGTTTAATAAGCTCCTTAATCTTGCTTTATGTTTTCAGATGTTTTGAAGAGCTAAAACAAAGCTATTCTTGTATTTCCTAGTTTTGTATTTACTTCCGGATTTGTGCCGCTATGGGACCTGTGACAATGCTTTATTATGATAATATCGACGCCTTATTCGGTGGAGTCCTCTTAGTAAAATAAGGTTGTTATATATTTTGAATTAAATATCAGAATGTTTTTCTTATTGCTTGCATAAATCATAGTGCTGATAGATCTTTGTCATTTAGGTTTCTTGTTCTACACCTTTATACTGCCATATGATAACAGTACCACGTCGTTCGTGAAATTCCGATCACCCATGATATCCATTGTATTCCTGCTTTTCATCATCATCATCAATCCTTTTCGTTCCCTGTGGAACATAGGGCAGAAACAGTTGCTCTCCATCGATTTCTACTCTGGGCTGTCCCCTAAAGCCGTGCCCAAGTCATTCCAACCCACCTAGCCTCCTCTTCAACAGCTCCTCTCCAAGCTCTCTCTGCCCTCCCCCACTCCTCTTTTCCCCCGTGGGCTCCAGTCAAGAGCAATCTGGCTACGCCTGATTTTTCTCCTCTTAGCGCATGGTCCCTGGAAAAAGGGGAAGGGGTCGACCTAGACGACGGTGGACCCAGGACATCACAGAGAGTCTGAACTTGTCTTTGGCTGATGCAGGTCGACTTGCCCAGAATCGTGATGCGTTCAGAGCAGCTGTAATGGAGACAACGTTCTGGAAAGAATACGTCACATGATGATGATAGCGCATGTCCCATCCATCCCCACCCTCCCACCTCAACTTCTGTCTGCATTGGCTGTCGCCCTCATCCCCTCCCCAGCTCTAAATTTGCCATCACATCTGGCCATCCTACACGGAGGACCCCACGGAGACATCCATCTACAAACGTCCGCAGCCTGGATTTCACCCTTTGAGACATGCCATGCCTTCGAGCCACACAGCAAGACTGGCCTCACATTTGAGCAAAGATTCCAACCCTGTTCTCTCTGGACACAGCTGAGGAGGTCCACATTGGCCGAAGGGCATCAAAAGCGCAACTTTGTCGTAGATTTTTTGATAGGGGAATTAAGACTTAGGTTGGTCTCTTCTGAACAGATTAGAATAAGTGATAGTCACAGTGAGAGGTAGTAATAGAAATAGATTTCCACGAGTGAGATGGTAGACTGTGATAGAGGCTGTCTCTGAGATCGAGAAATCTTCTCTCTCTCTGCCTATCTTCTACGACAGCTTTAGAGGAGTCAGACAGTCTAAACACACACACACACACACACACACACACACACACATATATATATATATATATATATATATATATATATATATATATATATATATATATATATCCACTCACGTGCACGCACATACAAGTGACGACAGTTAGACACACAGATGGGGGAAAACTATAACAATGATTATATAGATATTATGGGAACGAACTGACCACCACACTGAAATAAATGTAGGTATAGTTTAATTAGTCACTTCGATTACGGAAACAACAGCAAATGGGTTGATTTGCCGTTGCCCTAAAGACGCCACTAGGCGTGATGGGAAACAATGGCAAAGAAAACCTATCTGCTGTTGCCCTAAGACGCCACTAGGCGTAATGGCCACTGACTGCTTTAACGGTCGGTGGCTAAGGACGGAAGAAGAAGAAGAATAGTTTAATTATCATAGTAAACTTACATCACAACATATAAAATACATCAAAAGCATATACACATAGTCATAAAAATCAAGGAATGCTACAATAGTGATAGACCCGTTTGTATAGTCCTTCCCCTGGATATATATAGCTCACAGTCCCGTTAGAGAAAGGTGATAACCCCAAGGAGTTACAGATGCATATGATTGAGTCTATGGTTTCCCCCTTTTAAGGTATGGACAGACTTGATACTCTGCTTTATTCTAGGGGTAAATATTGTTAGCAATAACTTGCATAAAGGAAGTTACAACGTGGGTGACTCAGACAAAGAACATCCTTCAGTCTACTTTCACTCGGTTCTTTCATCAGGGCCCTGATATACTTACAATCGTGCTGTTGTTCGCCGTCTGGCGCAAACTTTGGGACACTCACACACTGTTTATCTGTTACTGTCGTTTAATGAAGCGGATCCCAGCTCTGCAGATTTGTTTGTTGGTTTCATCAGAATGGATCCGGGGAGCGTCTGCTTCATGCGATAGTTTTTTCAGACTAAAGTTAGTGTCACTTGACTCACGAGGTAAGGATTAGGCTTAAGCGAGCACACAATGTCAGAACACGATGTTCCCCTTAATTAGGAAGATGACCGGTGGACAACTTCTCTCAACAGATAATCTTGGTTC
Organism: Oreohelix idahoensis; assembly: GCA_024509875.1. Lineage (NCBI taxonomy): Eukaryota > Metazoa > Mollusca > Gastropoda > Stylommatophora > Oreohelicidae > Oreohelix > Oreohelix idahoensis. The sequence continues at coordinate 697,609 of JAMPIV010023219.1, read as the reverse complement.
ACCACACACTTGGTCAAATAATATCGGAAAAGTTAATGTTATTTTCTGTAATTATCCTCGCCACAAGGCAGCATGTACATTAGAGTTAGTGTAGAAATATGCACTGGCTCACAGGCCCAGTATAAGCATTTATTCTTTAAAACAACCGTGAGTGGGATTGGTATTCTGTCTATCTCTGAAGGCACACGCCCTGTCAGACAGGTGTTACTTGAAAACTCACGTGGTTAAAGATATAAAATGTTTATGTTTCTCACAGGTATGTCTCTGTACAAAACGCGGGCAAAATTTGGGTTACCCCAGTATTCACTGAATAAAGAAAAACACATATGAAATATTTTACATATTATGTACTTAATATAACTTACATTTAAACTGCAATCGAACAGTTGACTTTCATTTAAAACGTCCCGTGAAATAAGTTATATTTATATAATCAATCATCATGAATTAGGAATACGTACGTATTCCGTCAACACTCATGAGGCATCTAGCATTATAAGTTAGTTTAGAAAATTATTCCCGTCTGATTATTTAGCAGTTAAATTAAATTCATCATAGCTACATTGTTGTTTAAGCTAGAAATTATAATTTATTCTGCTTTCCGCTGAAACACGTCCCTAGAAAAATAATGCAGACTATATTTTAATTCTCTCTGCGCAAAAGAACTAGTGAAATTGAAACAGGCGATTTAACACCTTAATCACTCACAAAATACTAGATATTATATATAATATTTAACTCCAACCAGAACTACAGACTAAACCATGAACTAGAATACTGCAATCTAATGGTAGTCTAGAACTCGGCAAAATGGCCAAGAAACTCAGACTTCGCCAAAACACAGATATTTGATCTAGCACAGCGATCTGTCTACTGCAACATTTTAGGAGTCAGAATGAAAATAAAGTTTAACATTCTGGTTATATCTATTACCAGACAAAGTGGTCCCAACTTATTTCGCAAAACGAAATAATCTCCCCTTTTCCGTCTTAAACACCTTACATCAACTAGAAGACTACCATGAACTGACACTCGTGCGTTTTCACACCTCACGCTGACCAGGGCCAACAGTGAGTGCCTTGTCAGCTGGGATTTCCAGACAAATGTCTCAAACTGCGCCGAGGAGATGTCGGTTATCGCGCCTCACCTGAGCGCTCAGCCGATGCAACTCGTTGTGGCAGATAGAGGGATAAGGGTGGAAGAAAAAGAAGAGGATATAGGCAATTTATGATCAATAAACTCTCTGTGACAATCTTGTCCTACTTATCTTTGAGCAGACGTCACCAGCTGTCCCCCCTCCTCTGTCAATGCCATTCCCCAGACATGTAAAGCCCTCCACTTCTTTCAACGACTTGACCACCGATCCCCATCGGGTCCATCCGCCCATTATCCACTCTCACTTCCCCTGTTCTATTTACATCCATGTGCAGTCCCATCTCCGCCGCCAATGCTACAGCATGACAACGTGGCCCTCCCCCCAGGTCCCTGGGTTGGCCCCCCTCTCAGACTTTCCGGAAGAGCTTGTGCAGCAACCCCGCAGCGTATGGCACATCTGCCCCCAGGGCCTCCGGCGACATTCCCCGCGGCCCTCCCACTTTTCAGCTGTCTCATTGCCCGAGGCAATTAATCTGGACAAACAGTCCGAAAAACACTCCTTAACTTAGTTCAAACACCTTCCTGCTTCAGAACCCTGTGAATGTTATACACTCACAAACTTTACCAGCGTTTAGTATTACAAAATCATAAGTTAACATATATTCCAACAAAATCAACCTGTAACTCAACGTACATATGTTCAGAAATGCTGTGGGAAACAATTATTAGTTGTGTGGTCAGCACGCCCATAAACAGATCGTTATGTCTAGGGGATAAATTATTTTTAAAGGTATAACAACTCACAAGACATCACACTCTTACTCTATAACAGAATAAAGAATCTTAAGACGAGCTGATATTTGTCGTCTCGTCTTCCTATTCAAAGTTCAAAATCCCGATAGACGAGACCCCATTCTGTCGTAGATTTTTTGACGGTTCCTCCGCTGGCCCACGATGGTGTCACGAAAGGGAATTGAAGTTATTGTTATCTGTCTAAAGTTATCCTGGACCAAAAAGATATATCAGATAATACCAGGATAGTGCCAGATAAGAGACTAGTCTTACAAGAAATACCCCCTTTTCTGAAAGAATCAGGGTGTATTGACATCAAAGGTAGAATCCAGTATAAACCTCCAGGTGTGATGAGAGTGGAAGTCCTGAAAGTCTGTTTGCTCCCTTTCACGATTCTCCCCTGATATTATGTGTTATTATTATTTTCTATTATGGCTAATTATGCTAGGGGTACTAATTATGGTATATCTATATATATTATGTATCAACAAAACTTGGAACTCAATATAAATAATTTTAGCAAGTCTGATGGTACATATTTACAATTTATTTAACCTATACCGTTTCTCTTTTCGGTTAGGTAATTTATAATGAATCAAATGTATTTACATAATGAAATAAATAAGCATGAAATATCAATTATCATAATGAATCAATATGATGAATTTTCACCTTTTGATTAACCCTTATCTAATACATTTATGTTTTGTCACTCTTACTGGACTGTGAAGTAGTAATGATCAAATTTATGTGCATAAGGACTCATCATACACTGTATTTTTATCTTTTTATTGCATATATTAGAGGTAGAGTCTGAATAGACTGACCAGTGGCTTGGTTTTGCCACTTATCTTCTATGTAGAAATCAATCACTCTCCCGCCATGGACTAACACGTCCGTGAATTGCCAGGCAGTAGACGCTGGGTATCTGGCTTTAATGACTTTAAGAGCACTTGCAACTCAGAGTTCAACAGAGATGGATGATTCATGCACTTCTGGTAGTTTGCAGAATAAAACCTGGAATACAAATAATCCAACCCCTGTATGGTCCAGCACTATTCTGTCCTTACACACAATGGGCATAACAAACAGTGTCAGACATTGTGCTAACATATGCACAGGACAATTTACCTCAATACCACTCACAGCCAGTTCACTGTGACTACACTTTCCTTATAAATCATAATTTAGATCCAGTTGTCCATGATCCGACTTCTTACAATGATTTGGTCTAGTACAAAGCACTAAGTAATACCTTGATCAATTTCTTAAAACAATTCCTGTCATCCTTTCTTATGTTCCTGGTAAATGTGTCGTTCCTTTAAGAAATACTCCTTCAAACACTTTGTCAAACGTACAGACGTACTTTGGCCATCATTCTCAATTATTCTACACATTTTACAAGGCTGGCTTTCGTCTCCAAGAGTTTACACATGCTACACACTTCCTAACGCGCAAGTGGATTAATCACAGGAAAATTACATAATTATTATATATATATATATATAAATCTTACCCTCAGGCAATACATACAAGCTGTAACAGGCATCTGTAATGGTCATCTAGGTCTGTCAGGCAGATGCGGTTGGCAAAGGTACAAAACGTTTACACTTTTCCCGCTTTCTTCTGTTCAGCTGTATTTTTAAATGTTGTGGCCTCAATTTAGCCAAGGCAAGGTCTTATATACTAGCACATCCGCCGTATCGGATGGCATGGGGCAAAAAGAGTGTTAAAAATCTCAAAATGAGGCATAATTTTGCCTTCTGTTCAATTAGCAAACATTTTAATATTCATTATCTTTCTTATTTTTGGGGCGATTTCGGCCATTTAAAGCTTGAATTATTCTATGAATTATTCTGTATTGATCTATCTACTAATTGGTTAGTTTGCAAAATGCATTTTAATATATGCATGCTTTAACTAGTTAAATTGGAACTAACCTGATGTAACGAAGCCCTTTCCCTTAATATTTCTATCTTACTAAAATACTATTCGAGAAAGTTTTTACACCTACCTCTAGCGTAACATTCCCGTTGTTGAATTATTTAATCTTTTCCGGTAATACTTCTTTATTCTTTCCAAAATTAAATGGCATTGTACCATCGGTTACACAAAATGGGCCTCTATGTTCAAGCCTAGTACGTTTTACAATACACACCAAGAATGACGCGTTTTCATTGGTTAGTGTATCAGAGAGTTCTCAACATATGGCGTGCGGTATGGTCAGATTTACTCCTAAGTATACAGAAAACCGTGTTGTGAGACAGACTAAATCACGACACCAAGAACTTCCTCGCATGCACTTCCGTATGCCCGCCAAACTGTGCACCAATGGTCATCTACACTTTCCTCCTCCAGGTTCTCCAGCGCCCCAAATCCATTTCTCAACCCCAGGTATTACATCTCGGGCTTGATCTTTCCGCTCTGTCCCTGCGCACTCTCATTCCCATCCTCAGTGACGCCAGGAGACGGTGGTAGTCTGACGCCACGTCAAGTTATGCTCTTGTTTCCCTCTTCAACTGTTTCCGTTTCTGTGACAATTTGTTCATTTCCGGTAGGGTTGTCAGCCCTGTTCTCCAACCTCCTTTAACCTGAAGGACAGGGGAGGTGTGCCCACTTCGTCTGTCCTTCCCATTTTGACCTGCTCAGCTTGATTGAACCTACCAGGAGCAAAAGCTGCTGCTGATATAGCTCAAAATTATCTTAAGGCACTCAAGCCGACCCACCACTTGGGTCGGATTCCTGCTTTTCTCTTATTGTAAATTGTTAACAAAGTTATGCCTACTGATGTCAGGACACTGACACAATAAGCCTACGTCGTTGTACGATTTCTTACTGTATCTTGAAGCTGTTGTTTGTCATAAAGATGGCCCAACGTCGATGAATTCCTGGCACATAGTTGTATTCCGGTATATGTGTCCCGACAATATGGACTCCTGGGACATGTACCCCGATATAGGTAGATTCCTAAAACACCCATGTGCTCGGTATAGATGAATTCCGGAGGCACGCATGTACTTGATACAAGTAGCGACGCGCCAGTTGCTCTGGGACACACGCTACTTTATGAGAATAAAAGAAGAATGGCATATGGAGTGTAACAAAACGTCTGTACGTGTTCTTTGGTTGCTCTCTCACACTTTTAGCCACTACGGCCGTATCATTTCTTCATTATTTTATTTCTCTCAGATCGCTTATTATTTGGCAATATTTTGCCCTTTCATTCATTATTTTGCTCTATGCTGAATCTAGTAGGGGGAAGTCTCTAACACTCCATTCCCTTACGGAAGTGTCTTCTATGGGACTATCTTTATCTCTTACATTTTTGCTTTACCACTCCTCAGACTTATTTACGTTTCGCCAGGTGAACTTTGGTATTATCGTAACAATACCCGGTCATTATCACCGGTCAGCGGTAATACGTTTGTCGCTTTGAGTCGCCTAAATAATCTTTGATAATAGACGATCCTTGTTGGACAACCATATTTTTTGTCTGAATGGCCGGCGACCATTTTGTTTGACTGTCTGAAGAAGGCACCAACACACAGGCGATAATGAGATAATAGTTTCATGGGCCCATCCCTGTGTGTGATTAGCGCACAAAATCTGTCTGGCCAGTCAACATTGGCGGAAGACATTACGCCAGGTAATCAGTTCACAGATGTGTTTGTGGGCAATCGGAAGTCTTACGAATTATTAGAAAGAGGTCACGCGTGGGAATGTTAAATTTAATATTTTAAACACGTAGGGGATATTTTTAATTTAAACACCCCAACACACGTAGTGCGAAAAGAGCTTACGATTGGATTGAAGTGAGAGCCGGAATATACAATGAATCTCATTGGCACGTTTGCCGGGAAGTACAATCTGTGAAGTGAACTGGAAGCTGAAAATACAATCTAGCGAACTCAGAGACACAGAGATCTTCGCTACTTCAAACGAGCAACTTCCAAAAAGCCAGAAAGAGACGGATCGGACCTAGAATTCCATATTTATAACTGACAGATCGAAGTATTTAAAACCTTAAAAAGTAAGCCCGCCTTTATAAATACATGACTGTAAACCTAAGGGGCCTGGACTTTAAATACAGAGTCTGGACACCTAAAGGAATTGGATCACCCGTCAAAGAGGAATTATTACAGTTTCCCAGACCAAGTGTATCGCAGAACACCCGTCGAAGAGGAATTACTAGTTTCCCAGGCCAAGTGTATCACAGAAAATCCGTCATAAGAAGGAATTATTATACTTTCCCAGATCAAGTGATTCGAGAGCATATGCACCGAAATTGCTCGTGTCAATCAGAAACCTCTGCAAGGAGATTGTGTATAACCCAAAAATTTGGGGTAAGTTGTGAACATTTCTTTTACAAATGTGAATTTGACATGTGTTTCTTGCTTAGTGGTTATATATGAGGCTGGCAACCTCAACATACGAAAATAGTATATTCATAAACCACTACAGCAAGCGCTGGTGATTGTTTCTGGTTAGTCGTGCGGAAAACCTGCGGAAAAGCTTGAACGGGCTAAAAACCATTGCTTAAATCCTTCACAAAAGCCAACGGACAGATATAAGTTAACCATTGCTCAGCGCTATGCCGCATGGTTCTTGACTTCTGAATTATCTTGTGAAAACTCCCTTCGGATAGAAGCGCCATTACACTTCTATCTACATCTCTGCCAAGAGTAATCTTGTGCGAAGGTAAACACCTTTGACGACCTATTTAGATACTTCAGTTTTGGGCATTGTTGAATCACTACTGCAAAGCAGGGGAGGCAATCCGTGACAGCGAGACCATCTTTTTTTAAAACTCACGAGCCGGATTTTCTTATATTATTTGAAACAGATAAAACTGTAAGTGTTATGCCATGTTTAGCAGCCACCCACGTTTAGCTTCCATTTCTATGTCATCATTTATAGTTGACATGATTATTATTACTTCCTTTTCTTTTCCTTATGGAGCGTGGAGGTACAACTGTTGATGAGGAAACCGACGTCAACGCACGTTTTCTTGCAGATGTGGTTTTACTTTCGTCTTCTTCTTCTTGTACAATTTATTATTCAGTTTATCTTCTCGTTGGCACCACCACTCGAGAACTAAATGCGGTCAGTTATAGTTGTGCATTCAAATTAATATATTCACAAGTGTTAACCACTAAACAGTTTTCAGATAAAGCGAAAAGTGTCGCTAGGTTCGTAAATGATGTTTTTTTTTTAAAGTTTTGATAGGGCTGAGATCGATTTTTAAAATCTTAATCGATTAATCGAATTTCATTAATCGAAGATTAATCGATCAATTCTTAACACTTTGATAAATTATAAAAAAATCATAAAATCTTTCTTTTCTTTTTTTTTTTTTTTGAAACTCAGTAAGGACTTAATTTGTTTGACTTTTTATAAGGCAACTTCGTCCTGCAAATATAATGAAATATACTTGCCAAATTCCATATCACAAACGTCAAACATTGCAAATATTCTCGCATTTAACTAAAAAAAAAACAAAAAAACATTGCTAAACGCGCAATAATCGAATAAAATTTGTTTTATCAATTAATTGATAAAAAAATATTTAACCGGTTAATCGTTAATGATCCCAACTCTAGTTTTAAGATGTATGAATTAAAGTAAAAGCTTATAACGCCAAGTCAGCAGTGGCGTATTCTCTATGTGTGCTGTGCGTGCTGCGCACACCTATGCCCGAAGGAAAATAAAAATTTTAATTTATTATTCTATAAAATATTTATCTTCTAAAGTTCTGCTTTCGGACCGCACGCATCAGGATAACGGATTTTCCCACATAGAATCTACGAGTATATCTAGTTTCAGTTTCCCAGACGCGTTTTATAGTGCAGTTTTTATTGGTTGGTTACAATCGCCCGAAGTTTCTCGGGTAATTCCGTCACAGTGCGTACTGCACCTTTCGGATTTACGTCTGAAGATTGGTTTGTGTGGATCGGGTTCATGGCCAGATACGTCAATACAATACGAACGAACATGCGTGCGGTGGCCTTGCAGCTCTCGAGTTGTAAAAATCGGCTGTGTCCGTCCAGTGTTTTTTGTGATTAATTTTTGTTAGTTGCCGGGAATGCAGATTATTACAGTGACAGTGAGTTTCAAGTTGTAAGTTAATTAGTATTTCGGAGATAATTGACTTATACCCCTTATATCGTTGCGTAATTGAATATAGTTGGTTTTTAAATTAAGAGGGGAAGAAGTTAAATAGTAGGCGTACATTTTCATTTTAAGTAGCAGCACGCCTAGCTCGCTTTACCAGGATACGCCACTGCAAGTCAGTGTTTCGTTTTCAAGTCCCCAGATTTCTAATGTCGTAAAGCTAACTTGTTGTTTTTATATCTAGCCTGTTTTTGCTTTTACTTAGAAAATATGCAGCCAAAATATTAATCAAGCACAATTTTCGTTATATGGTTCAAAAATTTTTTTTTTTTTTTTTTTTTTTTTTTTTCTTTTCTTTTCAAGGCATTAGGAAATTCGTTTAGGACGGTAGCATTCTAAGTGATATATAAATACTGTACTTTATTTGTATATGCAGTTATTTTGTTTTGGAGGCTGGAGAGTCGGGAGCAAACATAAATGTTCCCGTAGGCACTAGTGCGAAAAAGAAATTATAAGCTGAACTATGACATCACAGCTCTTACCTTTCAGAAGTGATACTGAACCGGTGTAGCAGGTAGGAAGCACTGTACAGTAGGAAACACTGTACAGTGCCTCCTACTTGACGGTAGCGGACACTGTACAGTGAGCGGTACCTAGGTACCGCCCACTGTACAGTGAACCGTACCCTGCTTGGTAGGAAGCACTCAATTTGGGTAGGAAGGACTTAACATTTTAAAGTTTAAAAAAAACGGAAACCCGTATACCAATAATTAATGCTGTATTGTATGTATTGAGAAATGGATGTGCCAGAAAAACCAAGGCCATAATACATGATAATTGCGTTTATTTTTCTACTTGACAGTGTATAATAAAGAAAATTAATAAAGTAAAACTGGATAAATGACGTTCCTTCAACATATAGATCTAACCAACGAAAATCAGTATGCGTCAGTTAAAAATCTGTTAAACAAATGTATATTGTTTATTTAGTAACTACTATTACCGAAAGAGCATTAAAAACTATTTTTTACCTTAATATAAAAAGTCAAATAATTTATGACGTCATCTGCTCGCATTGTGAAATGTGTTGATGTTGTTTGCGTTCGCTCGACCATATCTCACTCTTACATGCTGGCCTTTTCTGAGCGGTATGTAGGTTTACGTTGTGTCGTTGCTTACAGCTGTGCTGCGATATCTGCGCCTTTCGGCCCGACACATCCGATTTCAGCACGAAATTGTTACGGGTTTGCTTTCCCTGCCATCTCTCGCCCATATGCATGCTTTACCTCATGTCCATACAATGGTGCAGTGAAATGACTGCGCCACTGCATTGTGAAATAAATCTTCTTTGTCTAGAACACTTATGGCGGAGCGGGCAACGAAGCTTATTTTTTCGTCCGTAATAAGTTTAATTTTTGCAAGCAACGACATTGGAGAATTTTTCAAAACAACTGTAGGAGTTCGCCAAGGATGTATCCTGTCACCAGTGCTCTTTAATATATATCTAGAACATATTATGCAGGACGCTCTCTACGATTATAAATCAACCATATCGATTGGAGGCCGACCTCTGTGCAACCTACGTTTTGCTGATGATATTGATCTGATAGCTGGATCAGAATCAGAACTTCAAGACCTTACCTCTAGACTGGAGAAAGTAACAAGAACGTATGGGATGGAAATTAATATAGAAAAAAGCAAGATAATGGTGAATAGCCATAAGAAACATGTTCCGACCAACATTACGTTAAATGGGCAAACGTTAGAAGAAGTTAACACCTTTAAATATCTCGGGTCCACTATATGTAGTGATGGAAGATCAATTAAAGAAATCAAGACAAGACTTGAGATGGCCTCAGCTGCCATGACAAGGTTGAATATGATCTGGAAAAGTAACATCAGTTTTCCTGTGAAGATCAAATTATACAAATCACTTGTATTATCTATTCTCTTGTATGGGTGTGAGGGCTGGACACTCACTGCAGATACGGAGCGAAGGATTCAGGCTTTCGAGCATAAATGTTATAGAAGAATTTTGCGCATTTGCTATAAAGAGCACAAAACAAATGTCTATGTTAGAGAGAAGATAAACACCTATGCAGGCCACCAAGAACCACTTTTGTCAACAGTGAAACGTCGAAAGCTTGCCTGGTTTGGGCATGTAACTCGTCATGACTCCCTTTCGAAAACGATCCTTCAGGGAACAGTCGAAGGTAAACGGAGAAGAGGAAGGCAGAGAAAATCCTGGGCTGATAACATCAAAGAATGGGCAGGACACGGTTTTTCCACACTTGTACGCATTGCTGAGGATAGAGAGCAGTGGAGGACCCTGTCTGCTGATGCTTCCACCATGGCACCCCTACGACCCATGACGGGTTACGGGCTGAGATGAGATGATGAATAAGTTTAATTGTAATCGAGTTAAGTTGTTGTAGATAACTAGCTATTTTGAATTACGATACAAGAGCACTGTTACGTGTCTTTTATATGTAAATGTTAATATATAGTGACAGGATGGTTCCTGTGGCCAAGATCACTTCTAGGGTAGTAGACGTATCAGACACTGAAACAAGAGAACATCAAACAGAATTATTTGAGCCACAATGGACGAAGTGGACGGTATACATTTTTATTAATACTGTGACACTGCTCCAAATTCAAAACAATTCAGGCCGATATACAAATGGCATATTATATGCAGTCGTCGATATAACTTTAGGCAGTCCGTTCATGTCTGGAACGCTGTCCTTTTTCATTCTCGATATTTTAAATATATATTCACACTCGACATTGAGAAGCTATACTCCCTGTAAATGCAGATAACTAGACACACATCACAGAAGATCTTGATGTATTAGTGATGGAATAACACAGGGATCTCTACTGAAATTCCGTAGCTCAAACACATGCGTCCACTCGCCATGACACACAATGGAATAAGACCTAGACAGCAGACAATCTCCTCACTTCTGCATTTTTAGTTTCACGTCTGCCAAACAACCATATCGGCATGACGTCACTTCCTATTAATAAATGACTCCGTATAAAATAAACAAACAAGGAGCCCTGTTGAGCTAACTATTATACCGACACAATTGTTATGAATTTTAATCATAACAAGCACATTAAAAAAAACACACACACACCCGCGAGTCTTTATGAAAGCTTTTTTAAAAAATCATTTTTCGTTTAATGTTGACAATTTTCACATCTGATTTTCAGGGATCTTCATTTTTATTTTGTTCGTTTCACTTAATTTTTTTTCATTTTACTTAAGGCTAATATACAATATAATACAAAACTATATTAATTTCTACAATAAAATAACTGGTCGCCTCACCTCTCGATGCTGTACCCAGTATAATGAAGTCTCTTACACTTCACTCCACTACGACAGTATCTGCAATGGGACCACCTTTACCTTATATTTATTATTCACTACCCAAATTATGATCCCACTACACGCACCATACCGATACCTGATTGGAATGAACATTGAAATAATATTTTCCCACCATATATTTTAGACGAAATTAGAAATATATTCTTAAAATTTGTTTACACACTATAAATGAATAACATATGAAGCAAACATAAAAACATCTTTATTATTTATCTATCCAGTCTTTTGCCCTATAAAGGAAGGAAAGGTGGAAATATCTGTAAAATGGATTATAATAACTACAACGCAGTGCGATATACCAATTTATTTTTTTCAGACAAGAATTACTGTACAGTGCTTCTTGCCTGAGTTAAGTGCCTGCTACCTAGGCAAGAATCACTTGTCCAGTCCTACCTGATGGTACGAAGCACTGTACAGTGCGTGTTGCCGGGTACGTCCTTGGTGCCTCCTACACCGGCGTATACGTCATAAGAAAGTGTCAAGAATTCTATATCAGGATTTCTTAACTTGTGGTCCACGGACACCTTGGTTGTCCTAAAACGAGTTCTAGAGGTCCATGTACATAACCTAAAATTTAAATTTTTTAAATTTGTATTTGGCTCTTATGTACATTTTGTTCCAGTGTGACATAGTGAAAAAAAAATACCTTGGCGATTTCTTGGAAAGCGAATCAGAACCAACCAATTAGAAACGCGCTATTTCGGGCAGCCGGCTTGTAGTAAATTTCTCAATGGCGAAACAAGCTGTCGGAATATGTGCTAGTCTAAGGTTAGAATTAGCCAGTTATTTCAGGAATGGATTATTACAACCTATTTCTACTTAACCCTTAGTTTGATACAGATGGTAAGGCACGTGTGGACATCGTAAGAATTGTATTGCACGTTATAAAGACTGTGATAACTGCCCTTATGCGTGTCACCTTGTTGGGAAAATCGTGTTCTGTTCACTTGAGAATTCTCATAAAATAGAAATCAGCTTGGATTGGGATAAAACCTATACCTAAAGAAAGCCACAAATGAGCTGGATAAAATGAGATATAAAGGAAAGAGACAGTGATTATTGTCACGGATTGCCTCCCCTTAGCTCTGCAGTAGTTGTCCACCAGTGGCCAACACTCAAGAGTATCTAATATGGGTCTTCAAAGGTGCCTACCTTCGCACAAGATTACTCTTGGCAGAGTTGTAGATAGAAGGATAATGACGCTTCTATCTCAAGGTAGTTTCACTTGATGTTTTCAGAAATCAAGAACAATGCTGCATAGGACAGAACACTATTAACTTATATCTGATCCGTCGTCTTTTGTGAAGAATTAAGCAATGGTTTTAGCCCGTTCAAGCCCCCAGCTGCTGTAAATCCAGCGAAATTCTTTTTTTAAATACTTGCTCTAAAGATGTAAATATATGTCTAGCTGTATATATATATATATATATATATATATATATATATATATATATATATATATATATATATATATATATATATATATATATATATATATATATATATATATATATATATATATAGTAAAGAGTCTTGCTCATATGTATGCTTTCATACACATTATAACTGAATCAACTATTATTGTTTTGTTTTAAAATAACATGTAACAAATTTAATAATCAATTAGTCTTACCAGGTTAAAATAGCGATGAAACGATGGTGAATTTTAGATGTAAATAAAATTGTCCTCACTGAGACTTGGTTTGAGGATTTTAACAAAACAATTGTTCTTTTGCTGTTTCATTAATAAACTTAGCTTCGTGCCATGATTAGTCTGAAAGCTTCGTTCCATGAACTTTAGACAAAATAAAAAGAACAAATGCCTCTGCTAAGTACTCTGGGTTGGAAGATTAACAGGCGCATTGTCTCGCTGTGCACCCACCGATGTTAGCCTCTCTGAATAATTAAATTCTTGAGTATATACAGTGTAACTCAGGGAAGATGATTAGAAATCACCAATATTCTTCTGGGTATTAAACTGGGAAAATATGTGCTTGGTCAGCGCGAATGCAAGGATTTGTGCCTGAACTACAATTATCAATTTAGATATCTCACAAAATGATACGATACACTTGATGCACATGGGATGTAATCATCACTCATCACTCTGGGGTTGTTGCTGCTTTCGCTTTTCTGAGCTAGTTACAATAAAACAAACACCAGCGCTTGCCGTAGTGGTTTATGAACATACTATTTTCATATGTTGAGTCAATAAAAAGTCAAAATCCCGTAGTAGACGGTAGTACTACAGATATATTATGCCCTCCCGCTTGAGGTACCAGTGCGCGCATGCCCGTCGTCCTGATGGGAAGTATGACGTCAGCAAACCATAGCCAAGATGGCCGCTCCCTTGGAAGCATGCACGAAAGAAGAGCAGCGTACAGTTATCCGTCTTTTTGGTAGTGAGGGTGAGAAACCAGCAGACATTCATCGGAGGATGAAGGCAGTATGGGGACGGTTGTGTGTCGCTTCAGCAGGTTTATAAGTGGCACAGGAAGATTAAAAGTTAGGTGTCAACTGTGACTGATGCCGCTCGCTCCGGCCGGCCTCACACTGCGACTACGCCTGACCTATCACTGCAGTGGTACGAGTGATAAGGGAAAACTGGCGGGTAACAATCGACGAGATGGCAGGAGATTTGAAGATCAATCATGGCTCGGCAAACCACATCATTCATGATATGCTGCAGTACCTCAAAGTCTTCGCTAGGTGGGTACCAAAACAACTCACCCCCGAACTGAAAGAACGTCGTGCGGATGTTTGTGAAACACTGTTACGACGTCATGAACCTGAAGGAGATGGCTCTCTACACCGCATAGTCACTGGTGACGAATGCTGGGTCCACTACTTCCAACCAAAGACTAAGCGAGCCAGCATGGAGTGGCGACATTCATCATCGCCGAAAGCAAAGAAGTTCCGTACAACGCGGTCGGCCGGCAAATTGATGTTCACGCTCTTCTGTTACTGTAAAGACCCAATCCTGGAATATTACATGCCCAGGGGACTCACTATCAACAGCGAATCATACTGTGATCTGCTTCTGAACCACTTGAAACCTGCAATCAGGTCAAAACGTCGAGACTTGCTCAGTTCTGGTGTGTTGTTACAGCATGATAACGCGCTGCCGCACACAGCTCGTGCGACAGCAACGAAAATCACGAATCTGCGCTTGGAGTGTCTTCCACATCCTGCATATTCACCGGACCTCGCACCAAGTGATTATCATGTGTTTGGACCCCTCAAGGAGGCACTTGGTGGCAAGAAGTTCAGTACGGACGATGAGGTGAAAGAGGCGGTGCATACGTGCCTACGCAGTCAGTCAGAAGAGTTTTTTTTCTCGCGGAATACAGGCATTAGTGAAGCGCTGGCACACCTGCATTGAACGTGGTGGGGACTATGTTGAATAATGATTAAATGCTTTCATTCCTATTTGTGCATATTCTGTTTAAAAAAAATATTAAGGTTACTTTTTAAATCCTCCTCGTATATATATATATATATATATATATATATATATATATATATATATATTCGTATATATATATATATATATATATATATATTCGTATATATATATTCGTGTATATATATATATATATATATATATATATATATATATATATATATATATATATATATATCAATCATTCCATTTTTTCCAAGAAGAAAGAAGAGAAGACATAAGTATAAATAAATTGATTAATTTTAATTGTACTTTTTGACTTTGTGAAGTTAATTCCAATTTGTTTATTGTGTGAAATTGTTTAAGTGGAATTACTTTATATAGAGCACAGGAGTCGTAAGAGAAGCGAGGTAAAGTCTTGATCTGTTCTTTACCATCTGTATAAGAGTTCTTAATAGGTCTGACTACATCTTGTGCCATTCTCACACCAGTGCTCATTTCTGAGACTGTGGTATCTTTGGTAGTTCGGTACTCTTTTACTAGATCTACTATCAACTCATCACCATCTAATTTCCATCTCGCCACATCCAGAAAGGGGTCCATAGCCTTCATCGGACAATCAAAGGGACCCATGGCACACCAAAAAAAAAAAGATTAAGAAACCCTGGTCTCTATCATTGATTCATAATTTTTCGTAGGTGAGAAAAGGTTTAAAATATTCCAATCTTCAGACTGATGTATGGGTCATTAAACTTGATTCAGGATTTTCTTAGGTGAGAAAAGGTTTAAAAATTAATGCTTTTAAGACTGAGCTATAGGTCATTAACCTTGATTCAGATGTTTCTTAGGTGAGAGAAAGTTTAAAAAATAAACTTTTTATGAAATTTTATGAAAATTGCCTCCCCTGCTTTGCAGTAGTGGTTCAACAGTGGCCAAAACTCAAGAGTCTCTAATATGGGCTTCAAAGTTGTCTTCCTTCGCCCAAGATTTCTTTTGGCAGATTTGTAAATAGAAGGGTAAAGACACTTCTATCTCAAGGGAGTGTTCACAAGATATTCAGAAAAGCGAAAACAGTGCTGCATTGGCTGAGCACGTTAATTCTAGGATCTGCCGACAATTTTTGTGAAGAATTAAGCAATGATTAATTTTAGCTCGTTAAGCCCCAACCCTGATTTACTCAGTAGAATTCATATTATTCTGGTATAGCTCTGTTTAGAGTGTGTTTAGTAAATTGACTGAGACAAACATGCAGTACATTTAAAATGATTGAATCGAAGTTAAATTTGTATTATTACAAATGACAGATTTAATAATCATTTACTTTTAACAAGGGTTAAAATAATTGAATAGTTTAAAAGAAAAGGATCATTATTGAATGACAGTAGGTTTTATGAAAAAAGTTCACTTTGGCAGCTTATGCGTTTCACTTAGCTGCCAATAGTAGTTTCTGCTCCCGCGGATGGGTTCTGCGCAGATAGGTCACTGGAGTTTTCACGTCTCTGCTTAAGCTTAAAGTTGCAGCCCGTTTCAAGTACAATCAAGAAGTAACTGCCAAGCTGGTCCCGCGTTTCTACGTCAGTCCACTTATACCCTCACTTTGTACCAGAGATTAGTACTCTCCTGGTACCACCAACAACTATGGTAAAAGAATAGAAACGAAACGCTCTCCTGAGTATTGCGTTTTCCTGACACATACTTATGTGTCCCCGTTCTTATTCCACCATCCCATTTAACTCAGAATTTACCCTCGATGAGAATTAAACTTAATCCCTCGAGAGAAAACTTTCTTTACATTTAAATTGAACAGCTTTATCCTTATTTTACATTTAAATGAAAAAGTTAATAGTACAGATAGAATATGTTTACATTTACATCTCCACTGTTTGAAAAGTGTTCGCAATATAAATTGAATAGATTTTCATTTACATTTACACTGATTTGAAACTGTAAGTATTATACTTAGTGTAACCGCGCTGCTGTTACTGGTTACTGTGTGTTATCTCACTAGGTGGCAGATGGCAGGCCTAGTGACGCAGTCTATATTTGGTAAACTACTTCGCTTTATCTTCCAAGTTATTCAGTTGATATCATTACTGGCCATTTCCGCCAGAGATGTAAATTCCTGGATAATATTCCTATCGTTTTCTATACAACTCAAATCCGTTCCATTCTTTCTTTGATGTAATAGTGACTTCGTATAGTGGTAGTTTAAATGTACATGGCATGCGATCAGCAACTCATAAAGATGGATTCAATTTCATTATGTTCCTTCAAAACAACTTTTAATAACTTGATAAAACAACACGTACAATATGTTATTCAAATGGTAGAGTTCGCCTAGAAGCCTTTACTGGGTCTTTATACTTCAGGTTAACTCATACATGAATTCTATGTCATGTAACTTCCGTATTCCTCTTTAACTTATTCTTTTCTCCTGTAGACTTCCTTAGTCTTCCCAAATCTGCTCCTCTTTCCTCATAAACCAATGCTCTTTATTAGCATTCCATACTTGATTTGTTACTTAAATATCTTCCTCGACGAACTGGTCAGACAGGTCTCTATAACTGCTCCTAGCAACAAAATTCATCTCATGCATAAATAATTGTATGTACACCCTTCTGATACTTACAAGTGAGAGAGCATATTTGAAGTTCTTCTTTAAAAGTCGACATTCACTTTTTCTTGAAAATCATATGCAATTCTGGATACTTCAAACCTTGTTCAATATGGCTCCTCTATAACATCTCTAGTTTCCTTCAAATGTTTACAGCCTTTTGGGTTACTTTACACATAGTCGTTATAAACATCCATTTTTTTTTTTTGGTACATAGTCGTAAAGTTCTCGTAATGAACTGGCAAATCGTGCTTCTGCAAGATTCTCCTGTAAACAAAATTCGGTACTTGTGTGATATTTCACCGCTAAAATCAAATTTTCCAAATTTATTACCAAAACTGATAACCGTACTTTTTCTTGACTGGAAAAGGTTGATTTCACATTGTGATTTGGGAGGGCAAGTTCGTCGTGCATTCATAGTTGACACGCTTACGACAGACCCGCCCTCAAACCCCCCCCCCCCCCCTTCCCGGTATTTTAAGTTTATAAGCAATAAAACGGTATTGAATTGGGACCTAAGATGCGTCAACAGTGATCCACTACCGCGATAAGTTACCGGGTTTCTGGTTCAAAGCTTCGTACACGGCTGTTTGCGAGCGATCTTTTAGTTATTTCCCCTTTTTCCCCGACCGCGCTATTTATAGCCCACTTGACAGAGGTCACGTGGTCAGCTTCCTAATGGGAAAAACATGTGGCGATGTTTACTTTTGATAGGGCTTAATTAATGCTTTTAGGCTACTTTTTTATTATAAATAAAGGCTTTAATTTTGCGTAAAGCTAGACTAGAAATGTTAGAGTAAATTTTAGAACAAGAACAAACATTTTATCACAATTAGAACAGAAGATATAATAGTCTGAAATAGTGTAAAATTTACGTTTTTTTTATATTTTGTTATGGTTTGTTTATAATTCAATTTTCACTAAATCGGTCACAATCAACATGCATAACAAATTACAGAAATCAAAAGTAGAAAACCTGCAGAAAATGGATATCAAAGATTTGTTTTGGTTTCATGCGTCAAACATTAATTATTGAAAGTTTAAATTGCAAGTCCACATTTATTACCTTAAAATAACACACCCAATTGTCCCCAAAACATGTTTGAATTGCTTTTATGCTACTTTATTATTATAAATACCGGCTTTAATTTTGCGTAAAGCTAGACTAGAAATGTTAGAGTAAATTTTAGAACAAGAACAAACATTTTATCACAATTAGAACAGAAGATATAATAGTCTGAAATAGTGTAAAATTTACGGTTTTTTTTACATTTTGTTATGGTTTGTTTCTAATTCTATTTACACTAAAACGGTCACAATCAACATGCATAACAAATTACAGAAATCAAAAGTAGAAAACCTGCAGAAAATGGATATCAAAGTTTTGTTTTGGTTTCATGCGTCAAACATTAATTATTGAAAGTTTAAATTGCATGTCCACATTTATAACCTAAAATAACACACCCAATCGTCCCCAGAACATGAGAGCTAACAATTATCTCAATCATACATCATGAGTTCTGATCCAGTCTGCGCAATGTTTTTCTAATATGTGCTGTTTATGAATTGTCTTACTAGGGAATAGCTTTCTGAACAAAGACATATAAGTCTTTATCGATGCTGTTATTGATTCTTTACTAATTGGTTTACTGTGTGATATTTTGTTGTGTACTTTCTCAAATGCTTCTTTCAGTGAGTTGAATTGTTCTTGGGCAATAAAAGCTATGTTAGTTATATCTTGTTTGTCTGTAATTTTCAGTGTTTGTGTAATGATTGCTCTTGTAAGATCTTTATAAACTTTTTGTGTGAGATATCTGTGGCAGTGATTCCCTATAAATGCTCTGCTATTATAAGCCTGTTTTATGATTTTGTGTTTGGCTAGTACCTTGTCCATGTGTGAGCAAACTGGACCAGACCTAGTACATAGATCTTGAAACTGAAGTTTGGCCAGCGCATCTTGTGCATTTTCAAGTCTAACTTTAAAATTATCTGTCTCCTCCTTATCCTCACAAAGTTCAATACCTACCTGAAAAATTCAATTTTAGCTCCTAATTTCTGCCTATTTCCAGTTCCTACTAAATCTCTTCAAGTTCTTAAAAGTACTAATGTTTGCATGTATCTCTTGCGAATTCTCAAATATCTTTGCGTCTATTGTATCAGCTACCTGTTCTAGAAGTCTGTGGTGTTTCAAAACAATGCCTAATAAAATATGAAGGTAAGGAGGAGCTACATTTTCAATTTCAATCTCTAACATTGGTTTATGTAAACAATTATGATAATGTGCCACTTGCCTTTTATTCCCTTTCCCATATTTCATATATCTATTGTAATCTCTTATCAACATGGCCAAACTTCTTGGTTTGCAAGTTGTATGCAATCTGGATGTCTTTGATGAAAATGTTTGGTTTGTCTGGAGCTCAAGGAATATACCCATGTCTGTGGTGTCTCCAGCAAAACAAGGAAATAATCCCCGAATAAGAAAACAACAACTTGTTTACCATCCCACTCTAAATATTTTAGTGACTCTATCTGAGCTTTCATGCCATTCATAAATATTTCTAAATTATCATATGTATCTCTGACTCTAGCCATTGATAAAAGGATGGTATTAGATTTAGAATTTGGTTTCTCTAAATTTACTACCTGCACTGTAACTTTGAATGAAAGAAGATATACAAACAGTTACTTAGAATTCTTTGGCAGCCGTCGTGTGCACAGGATTGTCTACCAAAGAACACCAATGGAACAGTCCTTATCTCACAGACAATTAAAAAAAAAATTCATATTATAAATAGAAGATTAACAAGACTTGAAAGATAGATCAAATTATGTGGAAGTAATCTATCTATAGCTTTACATGTTTTCTGACGCTTATATACGTAGCTAAATATCATTATAAATGAATGAAAATGCAAAAACAGATGGTGTTTACAAAAAGTTATTTTTTTACTACCTTATTTAAGATTTGTGAGTATCAGGAATGCGTTTACAGGGATTTAAATGCTATAAAATCTGGTGACAATATGCTTGTTCTTGTAATGCCACACTCACAAAACTGACTACCACACATTCTCAAGATATGAAACCAAAAAAAAAAAGTATGTGGAAATAATCTTTAGCTTCCCTTCGAGAAGTCTTTATAATTATAAACTCAAACGAATGGGCCGATTTTTAGATATTAAATTAATAAAAAGATTACTTATTTTATGAATTTCCTTAAATGATGACGCTGTTTTCAAAAGTCTGTAACTCCGTCAAAACTAATTTCAAACAAATAAAAATGCAATCAAAAATAGAACACAGAACAAAGTTATAGTACACAAAAGAATTTTAGCGCTGTGTTTATCCAGAACGAGTGTGTAATGATTTATATTTTACTGATTTTACTCACACATCAGCTGATTTTCCCCGCCAAAAACTTAAATAGTCTTTTACGTTGCACACAAAATTTTATACCCGGTATCAGAATTCCGGTCACCGAAACTAAAAGAGCGCTCTGGTATAGGGCACAAACAGCCGTGCGTAGAGTCTAACCAGCTGTAAATGGGTACCTGACTCTGATCTTGAGTTAGAGAAGGCAACAGCAACGAGTACGGGAACAGGTGTCACGCATCAGTCTAACCAGCTGTAAATGGGTACCTGACTCTGATCTTGAGTTAGAGAAGGCAACAGCAACGAGGACGGGAACAGGTGTCACGCATCAGTCTAACCAGCTGTAAATGGGTACCTGACTCTGATAGGGACTTGAAAGCTGATGATGATGATGATTACGATGACTAGCAATTCCCTAGACTTAAGGGTCTTTTATATTTGGACATGCGCCCTAATATAACCGACTAGATTGAACGGGACGCGCCTCGCCAAAACGAGACAAAACTTTAAAAAAAAAACATTCCAGTAAGTTGTATTTTTTCAGGATTACAAAAAATAAGGACAAAAAAGGGGACGGGGTGGGTAAGAGATTTGTGACGTCGCGTAAGGGGGTGAAATTTCAGATAACAATGATCAGAAGGCAGAGTGTCGTCAACAGGCTCGTTGTCTACTTTCAACCATGATGAAGTTAGAAACAGGAATAATGATCATACTGTGAGATCAAGTATTACACCGTTTTCAAATGACCAGTGCTTCTTTGCAATCTTCTACCAAGATTTGAATACGGCTTGTGCACTCTATGAATCCCTGCGGGGGTATATTCAAGCTATGCGGTCTACTTTTGCAGACATAGAGCAAAAGGCCAAGGATGTGACTGAGTGTGAACATTATCAAGAACAAACTCGAAGGAAACACAAACGAAATCGAGAGTATGATGATTTCAGTGGTTCCAGCACAATTGATGAATCTCAAACGCCTTCTCAGCAGTTTAAAAGCCGAACATTTCTTGTCCTTATTGATAGCTTGCTACCTTGTCAAAACGCCAGAAAGCTTATCAAAAGTTGAATGGATGGGTTTGAAAAAAAATCGAAAAAAGGTGATTCGTCTTACGAGGACAAAAGACAAAGAAAATAGTCTACGTTACGGCCACAAGGCCTTCGTCAGGAAAGGAAAGAAAGTGAAGGCTAGATAGGACACATAAAAACTAAATAAAATAAAAACTGGGTACTTCCCTGAAGGCAAGAACCGAAATTCTATCAAAATCGCTGTCTGTTTGTAAGCCACGCGCTTACAAACAGACAGCGATTTTGATAGAATTTCGGTTCTTGCCTTCAGGGAAGTACCCAGTTTTTATTTTATTTAGTTTTTATGTGTCCTATCTAGCCTTCACTTTCTTTCCTTTCCTGACGAAGGCCTTGTGGCCGTAACGTAGACTATTTTCTTTGTCTTTTGTCCTCGTAAGACGAATCACCTTTTTTCGATTTTTTTTCAAACCCATCCATCGTATTCCACGTCTTACCGCAGTTCCCCTCCACTTCCTCGATTATATATACAAAAGTTGAATGATGTATTTGGATTCCTTCGTCAGTCATAGTCGTTTACAAAATACATAGAGAAACATTATCCACGCAACACCTGGACCCATGCATACACAGATGGATCAGAAACAAATGCAACAGAAAATGGAGGTGGGGGCGTCTTTCTGACCTTAAGCACTGGTGCAGAAAAAAATGCTGTCAGTGGCGACAGGACGATTTTCCAACAACTTCAGAGCAGAGGCAGAGGCCCTGAAAACTGTAGCAGAGGTTATATTGACAGAAGAAAGCGCAGAGAGAAGGGTTGCTTTCTTTTCTGATGCACAGTCAGTAATTGCGGCATTGAAAAGCCAAAATAATACAGACCTGGATGATCTCAGAGTAGTGCTATAACCAGCTCCCCTCCTGGCTGCCTTTACCTTTCAGAGCAGAGTCAGGTATCCATCCACTTACAGCTGGGTAGATTGTAGCGTGACGCCACCATGTCTCCAGCCCACTACCTTTGTCGAGAGAAGCCTGCGCTGAAACCACGGACGCCCTCATAAATGGTTGCTTGTCTAAAATAGAAGGATTGTAGTGGTATGACAAGATCACTAATGTGCAACTGATGACACGAACCAGGCAAGTGCCAGAAGAACGAGACATGAGAAGAAGACGCTGAAGATGGATAGGATACACACTGAGCAAACTTGCTTATAGCTTTACCAGGCAGTCCTTGGTCTGGAACCCCCAGGGTAAGAGAGGCAGAGGAAGACCAAGGAATACACGGAGAAGAGAACTGATGACAGACAAGAAGAGGATGAAGAAATTATGGAACGACCTTGAGCTGATGGCACAGGACAGGAAGACTTGGTATAAAGCAAATGCTCCTTAGGGACTTGAAAGCTGATGATGATGATGATGACTAGGTTGAACGGGACGCGCCCTCCAAGACGAGGAATACACGGAGAAGAGAACTGATGACAGACAAGAAGAGGATGAAGAAATTATGGAACGACCTTGAGCTCATGGCACAGGACAGGAAGACTTGGTATAAAGCAAATGCTCCTTAGGGACTTGAAAGCTGATGATGATGATGATGATGATGACTAGGTTGAACGGGACGCGCCCCGCCAAGACGAGGCAAAAATTTTACATTAAAAAAAAAATACATAATAATAATAATAATAATAATAGCCCCTTCAGTCATAACTGACCATGGGAATGCGCCCCCGAGGTGGCAGCCCTCAAATACTAACCCACAACCCCTACCTGTTAAATGGACTAATCCCGCGCAGGCGGGAAAAAAAAAGAAAAAATTGTAAGGAAAGAGTACGGTTGTCAGTTTTGGTAATAAATTTGGAAAATTTTATTTTAGCGGTGAAATATCACACAAGTACCCAAAATTCTACTCTGTGCAAAATATAATCATAGTTCAATACTTACAAAAAACACAGCATAAACGCTGATCTCCTTTCATAAATACACCTTAACTGTGAACCACAGAATCAAATCAAACTATCTCCCGATAGAATAACACTGGCTAGTAATTGCTGGACATCTAAACATATTCACATAAACCCTATCTGTAAAACCACAGAAGGTTCATCTTGTCCCCACAGTGATCACACCTTCTTCCTGAAGCATAACTCAGGATTGCCTGTAATCTAATGACCTCTGGTCATTTTTCGTGGTGTATTTTCTTGCCACTCTTCTGATTCGCTGACCCAAATCTTTTTACTTAAATTTATTGGTCAAGCCTTTTTTTTCTTGTTCTCGAATTTCTATTTACAACTCACTATAATCTCTCACTATTAGTTAACATGAACCGGTATTCTTAACCGTTGTCAGTTAGCAATATTATTATTTTCATTCATTATTTTCTCTTGTGAGCTGTTCTAACTGTTTATCTCACCATAACAATAGCATGAATAATGCTTGGGCAAACCCCACGGTGACATACAACCCGGGGCCACACAAATGTATCCCGTAGGGAGACATTTGCGTTCTATCAACAACTATCTAGTCCCTAACTATAATGTACTATCCTATACCAGCTCCCTTACATATACATTTACAAACTATGAGTTCCAATATGGAAAGTCACAAAAATAAAACCATATTTGTAATGTTTTTCCGTTACCAATACTTGATGCTTCAATTGAGGTATATCATCAATCATTTCTTAAATACATAACCTCATATGATACAACTGATCAATAATAATTCAATACATGCAATTTATATATTTATACAGGTCGACATGGTAACTGTCTCTGGAAACAGAGATTTGTCAGCATTCCTCATGTCTGTAGTATCTGCCGTCAATGTCATTACTGAATTAGAACGGTCAGATAGGCGGAGTTACACTTAATAGTATGGCGAAGCGTGCATAACTAACTGTCCTGGTGCGATAGTGAAAGACATGTGTTACTAATCAAGTCAGAATTTGATGTGCTCGACTGATCTTAGCCTTGGATGCACAGTTCAAGTCGATAATTCTGTCTGACACTATAGACGTCATATACATGTGCACAGAACCTCATAAAATATAGAACATCCTTCTGGCTAAAGTTAATGTCAACGTGACTACGTGGCTGTGCCATCATTGTCATCTCTCAAGTAATCACATATGATATCTTTATTAATTCTTCTACTAAGTCCAAACTATGATTACTGCTCAGAGCAGCACTACTGCGAAGCATGTCGCGTTCCTGGTGTCGCTATATAGTCAGTGCAATGGTAACTGGGGTACATCCTTTGTGAGTGGTGAAGGGGGAAAAGGTATGAGATGTGTCGTGGGGATGTTCACCAATATTGCTTGTTGTATACTCTTTGCTACCTGTACCTGAGTGAGAGGAATTTCTTACATTTCTATGACTTAGCTATGAATATTTCTTATCTCTTCTTTTCTTTTTCCTCTTTTGCCAATTTAAATGTGCATATAACTGGAATCTATACACTATACAAACAAATATGACAATAATACTATCAATACTAAACAGTAATTATCAATCTTGATCCTCTGGTATGCTGAATCCGATACCTTGCGAAGTACATTGACAAGCCCTGTGGGTTTACCTGGAATAAGTCTACATAATCAGGACTCTGTTTTTCCCTAGATTACTGTCTGATTATTTCTTTTTTTCTAGAGTTCTTTACTCTCGTCCCTTAAAGAGTTACATGAGTAATGTGAGTGTCCAAGTGTCCAATACATCAACTAACT
The DNA here is from genome assembly GCA_024509875.1 of Oreohelix idahoensis. Lineage (NCBI taxonomy): Eukaryota > Metazoa > Mollusca > Gastropoda > Stylommatophora > Oreohelicidae > Oreohelix > Oreohelix idahoensis. Next base: position 672,079 of record JAMPIV010023219.1, on the reverse strand, counting down.
TAAGCACTGGTAAAAAAAATAATAAATTGACTTAGTGGTAGGTGCTTTTATGATAAAAGTACCTATAAGCACTGTGCTGGGGAAGTGCTGCGATTAGTACTTTAGCTGGGGAGTACTTTACGATGATTACACTGCCTGCATCCATTTTGAAAATTCTTTTGCAAGCTCTAACAGTGTGATTTCTCTACTGGAGAAATGACTGTCGTAATGTGACGAAATTGGTATCGATTGTGTTGTTGTGTTTATAGTCGCTCTGCAGGAGAAAGAGGGCGATTGAATATTTGGACGATGTTGTAAAACTGGAATCGGCTTGAGAACTGGGCGATGATTTCTTCTGAACTTGGCTCGTACGTGCTCTTGTGGTAGACGTAATAGCTTCGCTTGTGGCGACGAATCTCCTGATGAAGGCGGTAAGGGCGCTTGGTAGCTGTACGTATCTCAGTGTTGGTAGTATCATCCATACAATCGATGTCGCTTTCTTCTCGTTCTGTTGTCTCAAGTTCTGACCCATAAGGTGCTAAAGGCTTGTCAACAATGTTCTTTTCGCTGTGTGTCTCATCGGAAGATCGCAATGCTTGAGTGTTTGTATGATCTTCTATAGGGTCCAACTATGGTGTGATATGTTGTTTCTTGTTGCTTGCAAGGGCCTGTCATCTTCGCTGTCCCAGCTGGAATGTGAAGGCTGGTGTGTGGGTTGTTGCTGGCTTGGAACTAGCGGTTGTGCTCCTTGACTGCCATAGTATGTTTGACTCGTTATGGATGGGTGGGGTTCGTTCTCATTCACTGATACTGTTGTGCTGCTATCTCTACCGTGTACACGATTGTCTAGAGATACTAACCTCTCTCTTAATTCCACCGGCAGAATGTCATCTTCGTCTTCTGACGTGTCTCTACAATGATTTAATCGATGTATAGCATCCTGTAGTGGATTTGGGGTGTTACACTGTTCTGTGTGAATATCAAGATCATCATCTGTGTTGATCTCACTGTGTGAGGTGGTTGACGTCTCTGTGGAATTGTAGTGATTCAATGTGGTTTTTCGTTCGGGTCTGCCTTTCGATAAAGCTGGTGGTGCTATCGGGCGATGATTATCTTTATTCATCTGTGCTGCATGAGCTTTGGTGACTTTGTTCTTCTCTTCATTCCATAATATGTAATTTATAGGTGTTGTCTTTTCAAGTACCTTATATCCATCGAGCCATCGTGCGTCAAATTTGTTGTCGCGAACATTCTTCTTATAATAAACTTCATCACCAACTTGAAATTGTTCCAATGTAGCTCTTTTATCGTGCTGTTTCTGCCATTTCTTGAAATCTTTCTGCGAATTGCGATTAGCTATCTGGTGTGCTCTATGTTTCTCTCATAGAATAATTTCGATGGGATCTTCTCCTACATACTTCCTCTGAGGTTGCAAGAGATTATCTAATGGAAAAGTAGGTTCACGTCCATATAACATGTAGAATGGTGACAGTCCTGTCGTCTCATTTGTGTTTACACGTATTGCTTCGAGCGCTTGATTGATATATATCCCAATATGTACGTTTCCTTCTATATATTTGGCAAGGATATCATGTAAAGTAGCATGCATTCGCTCATTTCTTCCATTGGCCTGAGGCCTGTAGAAACTACTAGTGGTATGTTGGATATGCAGAGTCTGGACTGTCTTCTTTAAAGGGTTACCGACAAATTGTTTTCCATTGTCTGTGATTATCCTCCTAGGGCAGCCATGTCTTGGTACAAATTCTTGCAGAAAAAAACTCAGTTACTGTCGCTGACGTTACATTTTTGAGAGGATAACTTTCAGGCCATACCGAATATTGATCAACGATGTGCAAAAGATATGCATTTCCGGACTGTGTAATGGGGAATGGACCAGAAATGTCCATGCTTATGACTTCCATAGGGAAATGGGATGTTTTCATCTCTTGCAAGGGAACTCTAGTTGGTCTCATATTTCTCATTCTGCATGTTTTGCAAGTACTAACATATTCAATTATGTCTTTGTACATTGACATCCAATAGTACCTTTTTTTTGATAATGTCGACGGTTTTATCCCTTCCAACATGTCCGTTATTGTCATGGAACTGCACTAATAACTCAGGCACTAATAACTGGGGAATTACTTTTTGTAGTCTCCCTTCTTGTTTCTCGTCAGTGTTATATAGAACTTGGTCATGTGGCAGAATAGTAAACTGTTTGAGTGACGTGGGTTTCGTTTCTACTTGTTTAATAAGCCTTTATGCCAACTTTACGTGTAGCATTGGGCAGAGCAACCTAACCTTTGAAGTGAAGACAGGAGTACGACAGGGATGCCCTTATCAACCACTCTATTTTTAACAGTCATAGACTGGGTGATGCGCCAGACAACAGAGGGCAATTCAAGAGGAATAAGATAGACTACATTTTCTACATTGGAAGATCTGGAATATGCAGATGACATTGCACTGCTAGCACATTCACATCAACACATCCAGGAAAAAACGCATAGACTTAATAAGTATAGCCAGCAGGTGGGCTTGAACATCAACCTAAAGAAGACAGAGGTCATGACGCTCAATCTGAGCAACACTGAGCCCATATCAGTAAGGAATCAGCAACTGGAACAGACAGATGTCTTCACATACCTAGGATGCATAGTAACACCAGACGGCGGAGCAAGCAAAGACATCAACAACAGAATTAACAAAGCAAGAACAGCCTTTTTTAGTCTAAACAACATCTGGAAGTCCTCTCAGTACAGCACAAGCACAAAATTAGGATTATATCAGAGCTGTGTGCTTTCTGTGCTTCTCTATGGCGCGGAGAGCTGGAGAGTTACAGAGAAGGAAATGTCGAAATTGTCCTCTTTTCACACAACATGCCTAAGAAAAATTCTCCGAATCTTTTGGCCGAATACCATCACCAACCAAGCAAGCAAAGACATCAACAACAGAATGAACAAAGCAAGAACACCCTTTTTTAGTCTAAACAACATCTGGAAGTCCTCTCAGTACAGCACAAGCACAAAATTAGGATTATATCAGAGCTGTGTGCTTTCTGTGCTTCTCTATGGCGCGGAGAGCTGGAGAGTTACAGAGAAGGAAATGTCGAAATTGTCCTCTTTTCACACAACATGCCTAAGAAAAATTCTTCGAATCTTTTGGCCGAATACCATCACCAACCAAGATCTGCTTACTCGGAGCAAGCAAGAGGACATGCACACCATCATAGCTGACAGACGGTGGAGCTGGGTTGGCCATGTCCTCAGAAGAGACCCCGATGCCATCATAAGAACAGCTATGCTATGGACCCCTGAAGGAAAACGAAAGAGAGGCCGACCAAAAACAACTTGGTGGAGGACTGTGGAGGCTGAGATGCAAAGAATGAACCAGAGTTGGGGCACTGTACAAAGGATGGCCGCCGACCGAGCAAAGTGGAATCAATTTGTTGTTGCCCTACAAGACGCCACCAGGCGTAATGACCACTGACTGCTTTGACGGTCGGCGGCTAAGGATCAAAGAAGAAGAAGAAGCTTGAGAATTTCGGGGTCTTTTCTCTGCTCAGTGTGTACATCAAATGTGTCCAAGTCTACTGTTTCTTGTGTACCGGTAGCTGTTGTGGCGGTGTCAAAGTCGACATCTATCCTGTTGGAATTTATGATGTTTATCTCCTTTGCATTGTCGTTGATGTCAGTAAACGCATCTGGATCATCTTCCTGTATAGTACTAGGGTGTGGGATTCGTGAAAGGAGATCTGCACAAGTGTTTTGAGTACCTGGGATGTATTCAATTTTTGTGTCATAGGATTGCAAGTTCATGGACCAAGTCTGTACTTTCTTGGGCTGCTCGTGTGTCTTAATGAGCCAATTCACCAAGGGTTGGCGGTCCGTTCTAATGATGAGTTTGGTGCCTCTAATGTAAAAATCAAGCTTCTGTATCGCGTAATGTATGGCAAAAGCTTCTTTCTCCTTAGTCGACCATCGTCTCTGTGTTTTAGAGAGGGCATGTGATACAAGTGCTATGGGCATCTCGTTTGGAATCTGTGGTATGATCGGTGTCTCGTCTTCTTCTCTGAGTTGAACTAAACAAGCACCTATTGCTGTATTGGTGGCATCCGTGTATAAGATCATTGGGCGAGATATATCTGGATGTGCGAGAAGTGGTATTGTTGTAAGCGCATTCTTGAGATAGTCGAAGGATTTCTGACATTCCTCTGTCCACTTGAATCGTGAATACTCCTTTGTAGGCGCAATAAGTAGTTCAGCGGCCTTTGAGAAGTTAATAACGTGGCGTCTGTAAAATCCACAACAACCGATATAAGCTCGTACCTGCTTCACTGTTGTGGGGGCGGGCATCTTTCTAATTGCTTCCACTTTATCTGTGTCAGGGCGAATGCCATCTTTGTTAACTATGAATCCTAAATACTTGGTTTCCGTTTTTAGGAACTCACATTTGCTAAGCTTGAGTTTAACTTGGTGGTGTCGGAGGCGATCAAAAACTTGCTCAACTTTCCTTAAGTGGTCATCCACGGTACCTGATGTGTGAATAAGTACATCATCTATATAGGCTAATGCAAAAGAATGCATTCCATGCAAAACCTCGTCCATCAGTGCCATGTATGTTGCGGGACTCCCTTTCAATCCAAAAGGCATGACGTTCCACTTGTAGCTACCCATGTGTGTACAAAATGTTGACTTTTCTTTAGCTGCTGGTGTCATAGGAATACACCAAAATCCTGAACGTGCATCTAATGTAGTAAAGTGTGTAGAATGTCCAGGTGTCGCCAAAATATCATCAATGCGTGGTAATGGATATGAAATCGTCTTGGTAATTCTGTTCAATGCGCGGTAATCGCAGCAAAATCTACTTGTTCCATCTTTTTTCGATACTATTACTATTGGCGATGACCATGCTGATCTCGATCTCTCTATAATTCCTGCACTCAACATGTCATTTATAGATTTCTCCACTTTTTCACGGTTCTTCAAAGGGGTGTGGTAGGGTTTCAAACTAATAGGTTCCTCTGTTGTGGTCTGAATGTCCATATGTACCGTACTGGTTCTGCCTAACTCCATATCCGTTAGTGCGAATACATCTTGGTGTTTAGTGATGAACGCACTAAGTTTAGATTCGTGTTGACCTTCTACTTTCAGTGTCGCCAGTAATTGCGATAACCGGTCTGGTGTGTGATTCTGTATCTGGGACTCTTGGTTTGTCCACGGTGTTTTAACATATATGTTTTCTTTATCAGTTCCGTTCTCTCGTTCACTACGGCAATATTCGAAGGGCTTTGGATATCTGTGTTCATATCTTAGACAGAATGGTTTTTTTACGTATCTCATATTGGGTTTCCGTCATGGAGTATGCTCTACCTCTGTTCTATGATTGTTACTTCTGCTCTCTCGTTCACTACGGCAGTATTCAAAGGGTTTTGGATATCTTGATTCATATCTTCGATACAGTGGTTTGTTTGAGTATCTCGTATTGGGTTTGCGCCATGGAGTATGCTCTACCTCTGTTCTGTGATTATAGTGTCCACTATAGTGAGAAGGGGATCTATTATACCAACGGCCAGTTTTATGTGCTGGGGTTGGCAATAAATAGTGGGTAACAAGATTAACATGGTGCGATTTTCTTCCACTGTTGCCTGTTCCTCTGTATATCCCATCGTATGCTTTTCTCCTTATTACTTGATCAACTTCATGTGCATAACGAAGATATTTAGTTCTTTCCGTATCTGAATATATATCTTCAGGTTCATCTCTGCAAGCTCGTTCATATGCCTCAAATTCTTGATCTTCTGCGTTGCTATGATTAATGTATTGATCACCTGGGTATCTTCCTGGTAATGGTGTGTCATCTTGATAGTGTCGACTTGTGGGGCGGCGTGGGGGTTGAGTGTGGGGTAGGGTTCCCATAATGTTTTGTTTAAAAACCGGGACATTTCCAAATTTTTACCTAAAAAACCTGGGACATTTTGTAAAAAAACGGGACATGTTAAAAATTAAGGTAAAGCACAAATAAATCTATTATATATTATATGTTATACTTAAAATAAGATACTGGTATAAAAATACACACATTAACTAACACAACTTCCACCTTAAAAAGAATTCTAAATTACAAACATACTTAATTAGAAAAATCGCACCTTTAAAAAATACACAATAGTCAAATTTATATTTCAGATTCATCAGAATATTTATCAGATTTATGGGCCTGTTCAAGAAGTTTTTTTTCTTCTGATATTTGGACATAGAACTCAGCACAAGAGAAATCCTTAAAATGGGTCTTTATAATGGTTAAAGCTTTCACTGTCTCAATTTTAAGTCTGTTTTTTTCGTCTGTCCAAAGCGCATTTATTAATGAAAAAACAACGTTCAACAGCTGCATTGGATCCTGGCATTTCCAAACAAAAACTAACTAGGCATTTCAGGTTCTCAGCATTTATATCCTGCTTTGTAAAATGAGCGAACATCTCACACCATTTTTCACTGACACTTTGATCCTTCAGTTCACTCCACACATCAAATTTGCTTTCACAATATTTTTTCACATATGCAAACTCATCAAATAAGTCCTCTTCATTCACAGTAAAATTTCGTGACACTGTCTTCATGAATATGTAGCTTTCTTGGATGTTCTTCCAAGTCACAGACTCCTTTCCCTTCAAATTGATCCAATCCATAGACTGAAGAGGCGTAAGAAATGGTGTACACCACTCCTGAATATATTCAATGCAGGTGTCATAGAAATCTACTGCATAGCTTTGAAACTTTTCAACTGTTATGTGTCCTTCTTTTTCTAATTCTTGCAACTGATTTCTCACAGTAGTGGTAAGAAACTGTTCTGCCTTCCTGTAGTTTAATTTTTCCACCAGTTTGTTTATTCATCCTTCACTTTAATTACTGTTGTCTCTTGCTTTTCAACACATTTGATGGTATCAGAAAAGGTTTTTAACTGGCTGGCAATGAAATGCAGGAGTTTAATTGAAAGTGGATTTTCAAAGAAATTTTTGAGACTGGTAGGACATTTGTGAATGGAAAGGAAATATGACTTCAATGCAGGGAAAATGTCAATAACTCTCTGGACTGCAGGCAAGAGAGAGGGCCATCTTGTCTTGCTGTTACCCAAAACAGTTTTATATTCTGTACTGGTGAATTCGCAAAATGATTTGAGTTCCTCAACTCGTACACAATAAATGTGGAAATGCTGGTAAATCTTGTTAATTATTAACTGAAGATCAATAGGTAAGCAATCCGCAGCAGTCTGCACAGCATTATTTGTCACATGTGCAGGACAACCAATACCAATTAAATTGTTCACAGTGTTTTCTTGCATTTTGAAGTACAGAATTTTTGTTCGAGATTCAAACCGAGAGTCCAATGTAACCGGAAATTGATAAAGTAACACTACTAAAACACGGAATAAAATCCGTTACACAAAGATTTTTTTTTCAGGAAGGACCCTTAAAAAGCGGGACATTTGGAATAAATTCGGGACACCGGGACATTTTATCAAAAAACGGGACTGTCCCGGGGAAAACGGGACGAATGGGAACCCTAGTGTGGGGTCTGACATGGTGTGGGGAATGAAGGGTATCGATAAGTTGTGTCTTCGGGTTCATCTCTGCAGGCTCTATCATACGGTATGTCATCTTGGTTAGGGTGTCTTCTCTCTCTGTAACTGGAGTTGTTAAGCGTACTAGGGATGCGATACGTACATCATCCTGTAACTGTATATATTCACCATTGATATTGATCTTATGCAGGTCGAAATATATTCTGGCGTTGTGGCGAGTAAGGAAGTCTTTACCGAGGATGAAGTTTCTGGACATCCCACATGTAATTATAAAGGGATGTGTAAGCTGTTGCTGTCCTATGTGGAATGTAATATATGCTGTGTCACAAGACTTCATAGATTCTCCTCTCACCGACGCCATAAATGTCTTTGATGGTCGGAAGTTCACAAGATGTTTAATTTGTTTGTATAACTGTTCCCTAATCAGACTAACTGAAGCACCAGTGTCCACAAGTGCTCGGTAATTCTTCTTGTCAATATTGATAAGACAGGAACTAGGGTCTGGGGTAATGTTTATGGAGTGTATTTCTTGCTCAGGTGTTCTTTGAGGAGGAGGTATTGGGTGTGGAACAATGTTGTTTTTCTTTCTATGTATGGACCTATGATGAAGGAAGTTGTTGTTTCCATCAATTTTATAGTCACCACTAACGGTCCTACTTAATGGTTGAATGTTCCGTTTCCCTGGTTGTACATTCGTTAATGTCCTCTTGTAAAATTTGAAGCTGTATGTGCTCCGCAAAAATTCTGACCATAATGATTACTATTGCCATAACCCTGATGTCGTGGGTTGTTATAGCTTTGCTGGTGTAGGCGAGGATGTTGTCTTCGGCACTCACGGGCTAGGTGTCCTCGAATACCACAAATAAAGCAACTAGAGATGCTAACTTGATGGACGTTCTGTTGCCTATGAGGGTGTCTAGTATAATTTGTTCTTGACTGCTCCTGATTATTCATATGGCCTGGGCGATGCCAACGCGAGCGGGAATAACCAATTTCCATCGGTTCATGATCCGGATGTGATTCAACTATGGGTTCTTGCTTGATACACTGGTTAAATCTTGTTCGAACATTCTCCTCTCTAATTGCCATTTGGATCGCTTCATTTATCGTTTTCGGATCTTTGCGAATCATGTGTAGTTTAATATCACTCCCTGTCAATCCATCAATAAATATGCCCACAAGATGTTTTTCTAAATCTTGTGATGCTGTCAAACCATCCAGAGGGAGTCGCGCTAGCGTAGTGGTTACAACACCGCTCTGGCGACCGGGTGATACAGGATCAAACCCGGGCGACGGCATTTGAGGATTTTTCGTCGACCGGGATTTGGACTGGATTAACTCGAGACCTGGCGACGACATTTGAAGGAGTGTCGTCGACCAGGGACTGGCGGCTCCTGAGCCGACCCAGCTGCAATGGGTACCTCCGAAATCGGCGAGTATTTGCCTGAATGGCGAGGGACACCTGTCTCTGTACAAGAAATAAAGGGATACTCACGTAAAATCAATGTCAGGTTAGACATAAAAATAATAACCTGAGATTTCGCCTCGAGTATTAGCGGGCGTACGAAAAAAAAAACACAGCATAAACGCTGATCTCCTTTCAGAAATACACCTTAACTGTGAACCATAGAATCAAATCAAACTATCTCCCGATAGAATAACACTGGCTAGTGATGGCTGGACATCTAAACATATTCACATAAACCCTATCTGTAAAACCACAGAAGGTTCATCTTGTTCGCACAGCGATCACACCTTCTTCCTGAAGCACAACTCAGGACTGCCTGTAATCTAATGACCTCTGGTCATTTTTCGTGGTGTGTTTTCTTGCCACTCTTCTGATTCGCTGACCCAAATCTTTTTACTTAAATTTATTGGTCAAGCCTTTTTCTTCTTGTTCTCGAACTTTCTATTTACAATCACTATAATCACTCACTATTAGTTAACATGAACCGGTATTCTGAACCGTTGTCAGTTAGCAATATTATTATTTTCATTCATTATTATCTCTTGTGAGCTGTCCTAACTGTTTATCTCACCTTAACAATAGCTTGAATAATGCTTGGGCAAACCCCACAATAACATTAGAATGTACATCATTTCTTTCATCTTTCCCTCACTGCTCCATATGGAACTTGGGACTACCTTATGCTTTTAGTTCTCTGTAAGAAACTAGCGATAAAGCAGTCACCAGCCCTTGCAGTGGTGGTTCATGAAATCATCATTCCATACGCTGAGGTTGCCAGCCTCAAATGACTTGGACATCCACTAGCGATTTTTACACATTAATATTCACGTGGTAATATATACATTTTAGTTCACATGTTAGTAATGAAAAATATAGAATGTAAAATGACAACTTAGGCCAATCATGGCTCACAGACATTTTGCTCTGATGAATGAAGTTAAGGCACTTGATTTGGCTTCTTACACGTGTACTGGGGTCGTTACTTGTTATAAGAGAATTCCCTCTATGACTCTGTATGTTTCAGTTTCCTCAGCCGTCCTTATTAAAATGGGTTTCCTGGGCTATGTAAGTCCTTCAAGATTGTTCCAGAAAGTTTGGCCTGATAAATGGAAATTCTGAATTCTAACTTCTGGCAAGTCTGGTTGTGTCTTGGCAAGCGTGAATCTCACAGTGTCTTAACTCTGAAGCGTTTCAGGTTATATTCCTGTCCCACCTCCACATCTGTTTGCGACGAAGCTAAGACAGCGCCAATCGTTTTCAAACATGCGTGGGGGGTGGGATTTCAAAATATTACTGACATGGAAAAATTTTGAACGTAAGGCAGAGGTCATCTCTCCCATATATGGCATTAAAATATCCGATCCCTGGCAGGCGAACTCACCAACACATCTGTAAACTCATACTACAACGTGTTTCAGATGTAACAAATTATTACTATCTAATGTGATCTTGTCATAACAAGTCGGACAGGAAGCGATTAGTTCATCCGTGTCTGTCCAAAACGTGTCACCCAGACAAGTAGTCTCTTATCAGTCACGCACCCTAATCATCGATTAGCAAATACGCTGGCGATTTGTAAGGCTATTCTGTATTCTGATGTCGGCTGCACCCGCGAGTTAAATGAACGAACGAACAAACTTTATTTTCAAAGGGTTAAGAATTGGGCACGCAGGCCCGTCTGACATTCTGCCCTTCCTCTCTCTCTCTCATCATGTATACTGTATCCTTCCATCCTCACATTTACTTTAAGCATTATTAAGGCATTTATCATTATAAAGGTAATATGACATCAAACATTTGCAATAATAATCATAATTAAAGTATGTTTTAAAATAAAGAAGATAGATAGACAGACAGACAGACAGACAGACAGACAGATAGAACGAACGAACGTACGAACTTTATTTTCAAAGGGTTAAGAATTGGGCACGCAGGCCCGTCTTACATTCTGCCCTTCTTCTCTCTGTCATCTTGCATACCTTATCCATTCAATCGCACATGTATTTTGAACACTATTTAAGCATACAACATTATCAAGGTAAAATAATAACATACATTTGTAACATCCAGTTATAATCAAATTTAAGAATGTAAAAAAAAAAAAAAACCATAATAAATAAAAATAAAATAAATAAATAAATTTAAAAAAATAAATAAATAAATAAATAAAAATAAAAAAATAAAAATAAAAAAAAATAAAAATAAAAGTAATTTTAAAAAATAAATTTAAAAATTTAAATTAAAAAAAAACACAATTTAAACCATTCATATGGTAAATTAGACATAATTTGAAACGTAATCAGATTATGGTGGTATATAATAATGAATAATAAACTGACATGCCGACTTATCACAGAGAGGGGTGTAAGAAGGAAAATACCAAATATCTGCTAGACATAGCAGAGAAAGAAAGTGCCACAATTGAAAGCACGCAATAAAAATCAGTACAAAAATGTACCTGATACTGCCGTAGTGAAACAGAGATCGAGAAGGGTCGCCCCATTCTGTCACAATGAGTGAGCAATGAGTCATTAACCTTGATTCCGGATTGTTCTTAGCTGAGAAAAGATTTAAAAACTAACGTTCTTAAAGGGAGGAAGAACACTGAAATGCTATTTTCGTTATTAATCATAAGATTTCAACTAAAATGCGCAGACTTAACCTACATTAACCATAGATACGTATAATGAAGAGTTTGATGGTAGTGCGCCATGGAAATGGCGGCCATATTGGATTCTATTGCATTATTTCAAATTGCTAAGACTTCTTTATTTATTAAGCTAGGAATCTCAAATTTTAACAGAAAGTTTATGATTATATTATAAAACTTTTTTTTGGATTGGATTTATAACTTTATTAGATCCAAAGTCACAGGGATTTTAATTTAGTGTCTAAAAATAGTAACAATTTTGCTAAATTTTACATTCAGTTTTTCAATAAATCAAAGGTTTGACGAGATATAAAAAGATCGATCTGATACAAAATTGTTAATGTTATCGACAGTATATGTGCCAAATCTCAAGGCAATTAATTAATAAATGTGCAGGTTATAAGAAATTTAAGAACAGAAAAATAGATTTTGAGAAAATCAAATTTTTCTATATAATGAAAGACTGATCCAGTTTTCCGTGTTTTCCTCGACTGGTCTGGTGTGCGTGCTAGAAAATCAAACACTACAATCAGGCCAGACAAAGACCACTTTATTTTTACAAGATTGCACACAAAACCGAGTCTGACGCGCTTCGATTATAAAAATTTACGTGACCCCATTATTCTATGACAACCCTGATGTAAAACGAACGTTAACTTGTGTCAATGTTTGACCTCTCACACAAAATACAATATCATAATAACACAGTCACAAATTTTACTGCAAATAATATCACCTCGGGATTAATTTAATACCCAAGGTGCATAACTCTGTCGAGAGGGGAGTACTGAGAAAGGTGATAGGCTATGAATAAAATATGAATATTACTGGACAGATGTTTTAAATTCTATTCTATTTTTTTATTTTTCAACGTTCTCTATTAATATTTCCAAGTAAATAAAGTTGGAGCCTTATTTATTCTGGTTGGTAATTGCGGGTAGCATACATAGCAAGATCGATTATGTGAAACTGAAGTTCAGGAGAGACGAGGATCTGGTCGAAATTGCCATCAACAGTTTGAGACATAAATATTAATAAGGCAATAACTCAAACACCAATTAATATTTAAAACCAAGAAATTATAATATATATTTTTTAATTACAGGAGGGAGCTTGAGATCCTTGACATATGGATAAATAATGGGCATATCATAAAAGAAAATAAGTGGTACATAAAAAGTGTGAATAAAATGAGAAATAACGAAACAAATTAAAGTCAGAAAAAGGGAATGTTTTGGATATTTAATAAGTTACTACATTTCTTAATTAAACTAGCAATAACCCGTCAAACTTGACGGGTTTTTAATTATAGTGTGCTGTTTCCGTTCCCGGATGAGCAGTTAGAAGTACATTCTTAGAGTGTTTTTGGTTTCTTTCCATTATACAGTGCAATCAAAGTGTTCATGAACACCGTCATCTGAACGCTTTTCTTTGTTGATTGTAACTATTCTCGGGAGAGTATATATAATGGAAACAATACAATTTTTCAACACGGTTGCATTCCTCAGCTGTGAGCAACGTACACACGGCGAGAATTATGTTATTTTAGATTCAATTTAAAAGTTCTTTGATGACAACATTTCGTGTGAAAGTGCGTGGATTGTTTTCAAAGAGTGTTCCCTGATAATAAGTGGTTTTAACAAAAACTTTCAGGTTTTCATGATTTGTACATCGGGTGAGGGCTCATGCACACCAGTTTTTATGCACTTTTTCTTTGTCGAGCGCTACTAATTTCGTGGAAGAATAAAAAATAAAAATAATAAATAAATATATGTTTTATATAACACCCACGCCGCGCAAGTTGCACACCGTGCATTGCGCATTTTTTTTTTTTCTGGCGCGAGTTACTATTTTGATTGAGACAGACCGACGTAACATACATCGGTAATTATGTTAGTTGGGATGAGATGGGATACTACAAGAGAGAGACAAATGCGACAGCAAATTGTCAAGAGGACTATAGGAGCTAAGCAGAATTTGCTCCAACCATGGCATCCGGAACCAGATCTGATTTACCATGCATTCTCATTAGAAAATCTTTTTCCTTTTAATTAATGTCTCTATTTCTTCTTCGTCGTCCGCTGTCGTATAACCACTTCTATTTCTCTCATAAAGTTGGCGGTCTGTCTGAGGCTTCTCTCGTCGGCATAAAGTGGTTTTTTTCCGTAAAAAAGGGTTAGTGCAGGTCATGCTGTTCAGTCTGCTGCCATAGTGGAGTCGACATTCTTGGAGGAAATAATCTTTTGTTTGCTTTCCTTCCCCACATGGACACGTGTCTGTCTGCCCGATTTTTTAATTAGGTGAGCAGATGGTGTTTTGAGTCTGCGGTACCCGGTTCTCAGCCCGAAACTTATCACCTGATTTCTTCTTGTGAAAGAGTTTTTTCTTATCACCTGATTTCTTCTTGGGAAAGAGTTTTTTGTGACCTCATTGTTGGTCACGTTATAACAAGTCACACATTCCGCGGTTTCCGTCGCGCTCTCTGCTCAACGAAAGAAATGATGACAGCATCGTAGTTAACTGACGCCTGCACGTGCAAGTCAGTACAGAGAAGTGCGATGCTTAGAAGTTGTTGTATTTCTTTTTATTCCTCGAAATGTAGAAAAGTCTTTCTGTAGAACATTGTGCAAGAGCTAATGTGCTCAAGTGTACATTTGCAATCTTGTAGAAGGGAAAATGATTTGGTGTCTTGAAAATGTGGCGCTTAGTACCACGACCCTCTGTTGCCCATTCTTAAATAATGCTCTGGCTCAGTCCCTACATTACCATGTCACCCTATCCCCTATTTGTCATTTATATTCCCTGGAACAAGTTGCTAATTCAGATAGAAAAAGTAATGAGTAGAATAAGAGACAGACTGATAAATAACAAAGAGACGTTGAATTTATGTGGACATGACAGTTAAAGCATTTATTATCGTTGTCGGTCGCGCCTAACATTATCGACGCACTATAGTGTAACTATGAAATCTTTCGTGCCTTCTATATTCTTGTTATTATATCATTATCACAATACATCAACTTTAAAACTATTTGCAATATGTTTCAAAAATAATTATCAGCATTATGTAAACCTGCCTCGCGTAGTTCCCCACGAGTCTCTGAAGAGACAAGAAAAGAATAGAGCTATGCTCCCTCAGGCATGTCGTACAAGTCGACTAATATGAGGTTGTGCATGGGGCTGGCAACCTCATCATAAAAAACAAATTGCCATATAAACCACCACTGCTAGAAGATGTAATTGCTTGAAGCAACTTTCCTGCAATGACGCTAGCTGCACGCAGTGGTGGCTCCATGCTCAAAAGCAGTAGTAGACATGGCGGGGGCTCTGAGAATCTACTTTAGAAATACTGTCCTGTCTAAAGCTCTATGTAAAATTAGGCCTGTTTTCAGGTTTTAGAGTTTTTGGAGTTTGGAATCTGTGCTGCCTATAAGTGACTGTTATCTGTGTTTCACAATCTGTTTCCCGTAATCCCATCGACAGAGCGATGTTCTACAGATAGTTAGCTTCCCTTTAAAGAAAAGATGCTTCTTATCTGATGCAGTTCACGAGTAACGAGATTGTAAGAAAGCTAGCTTGCAGATTTACACTAGGAATATGATAAATATATCTTCAACGATAAGGACACCGTGCTTTTAAATGTTAGCGGGAGTCTAGTCCGAAATTTGACTAGGTTAAACATTATTTTTTTTCCCTCCCCTTCACGCAGAGATCTACCAAATGATCCGCTGAGATCTACTGGTAGATCAAGAGCGACCGGTTGCTAACCTTGTTCTACACAGAGAAAAAAAGGAAAATGATGATGATGATGATGATGATGATGATGAGCATCATGATAACTGTAACTGGGGAAATAAAATCTTGATACCTCTGAGAAGCTTAAGCTAGAACCTAAAGAAAGCGCTCAGCAGAATAATCGCTTTTCCCTTATTTAACTTCCCAGTCAAGGTCGATGTTTGATTGCTATTATTAACAAAAGCCAAGCTTTCAGATTCTCATACGATAAGCGTTGTCAGAAATAGGAATTGTTCGTGCTTTAAGTTTCGGTATTGACGAAATACTTCATATAATTTTGTTCAATTGTGCATTCTTCTAATCCAGGGATTGGTAACCAAGGAGCATTTGGCATCTACATTAGTAACACTAAACCCTATACAGATCTACCGTACGTATATATATATATATATATATATATATATATATATATATATATATATATATATATATATATATATATATATATATATATATATATATATATATATATATATATATATATATATATATATATATGTATATATATATATATATATATATATATATATATATATATATATATATATATATATATATATATATATATATATATATATCTATATATATATATATATATATATATATATATATATATATATATATATATATATATATATATATATATATTCACAAAATTAACCATGATACAACGTTAAAATATCTCCAATGATACAACGTAGGGATAAAAAAAACTAATGCGTAAGCTGCTAGAATACATGATCGCCCACGCCGCGGGTCATCACCCGCCATGGAAATTAAATTGTTAGACTTGAAGGCAAAACGGAACGGGATGAGAACGGAGATCAAAAGGAAAAATCTGACTGAACGCGTGCTTGAAACTAGCAAGGCTAAAAGACGCAAGTGGTGGGGAAAGGAGGAAAAAGTCACGTTCCCCAAGTTGACATAAAGTAAAGAAATCGACAAAAGGGACCTTGGATATTATACGCCACAGTCATTTCTTGGACGCTTTTGCGATAACTTAGTCCGTTTATTTGAATGCCGTGATGAACGCATTCCAGAAGATTCTAGAAAATATTTGAAAAGTAACTTTTCTTAATAATAATGTTAGGAATATAAAACCTAGCTGGCCGGATGGCCCATCTTGAGCAGTGAAATAATATGCTTTCATTTATACAGACGGACAGATAATAAGAAAGATATTGACAAAAGACTGTGTTGTTCATATCAGCGAGCGTCTGCATTGAAATAAAACATGTCACTAATTTTCAAAAAATTGTGGCCTTGAAGACGCAAGTGCTAAAATCTAGTTGAAATGAAGAGACGGGGTGGGATGGTGAATTGTGGCTAAAAATAACTTTAAAGGCAAAATTGTGTAGGGGAAGGCAGAGTTGGTTCAAAAAACAAGTGTGTTTTTTTGTGAAACGCAAGTAGAGACGGACGGACCAACAGACAATAAGGCATACTTGACTGAGGTATGACTGAAATGACTTTTGGTAGGATATTTGAATTTGAAAAAGAAAAGGCAGTGATTGGCCATAGATGAATATATTATCGGCGCTCAGACGCGCATTTTGTGCCATTCATTATAAGTTGTCCTAGTAGACACAGTGAATTATTAAGTGGTGTAATTCCCAGAAGCTATTGAAATATTTAGAGGGACGCCATACTAAGGCCAGCAGCTCAGCTGAGTTTTGCTAGCATTTAACTGTGTTCTATATTCATAATTCTGGTAAGACTGAAATTATTTCTTTGTACATTTTAATATTTGTTTAAGGTTCGAGTGATTTGATACTGCAATAGCCTAATCTGTCCCTTACAACAAGTAAGGATTCGCTCTAGACCCCCCGCCCCAGTTCAGGGTCTAGAGACAAATAAAATACATAAACTCCAGCAAGGATTATGAAGGACAGATCAAGTGTTGAGATCAGTGAAACATATCACCTATCCTATTCTATGGCAGGAAACTAACGAACATATTTCGGAATACGTAGTCTGGGAGAACTTATCCTATGTGAAACCAACTTGGTAAGATGTGTTGTTTGGTCAGAAAGATCTGACCCGTCTATGTGGTGTTGTTGTTGTGTAGTGTTGTGTCCAGAAATGGTTAGAGGATGGAATTCTGACACATGACTAATACTTTGATTGCAGAGCTGTGAGTTTCAGTTGGCACCACTGTGGTGTCAAATGAGTTGTTGAATATTACCAGAGTGGACCCGTGCAGTAACATTTTGTCAGAGCAGCCTATTATAGCCCCCAAGCACGGAGAGGTGGGGCCACCAAACTTCTGATATTGCCCCCAAGCACGGAGAGGTGGGGCCACCAGACTTCTGATATTGCCCCCAAGCACGGAGAGGTGGGGCCACCAGATCTCAGCACCAGAGCTACACCTTCAAGCTACGTGAGCGTCTGGTCTGCTGAGAATTCACCAACTCAACTTATTTGCTAACACACCCATAAAATTTCCATCAAATAACTGGACAATGTTTAATCGCCATAGACAGGGAGTGATGAGGCCACCCCAACAGCACATCCATTAAATGTTCTCCCAAATAGATTACAACTATAAACAGTAATAATATTAACTAGTCTAGTAACATATATATGTACACACCTTGCATTTATTATGTAATATTCATGCCTTTCTTTCATAATTGCAAAACCTTTCATATGTTCTGGCCAAAATAAAACCTTGGTTCAGAACAAATAAATGTAAGAAAATTACTATCCAATTTCTACACACTTGAGTTAGTTCAGTGTATTATAACATTTATTAATATTATTAGACTTAGTAAATATCTGTGGGTGTGTATGTAAACTACCACAACACATTACATATCATTACCCTAGACATTTAACGTAGCCACATTCATTAGTAAAAAAGATAGGTGTGAGGTCGTAGTGGTAGCACGAAGGGCCTTCTGACAATTCACAGCTACATTTTATCTCAGGAGCCTTCACAGCTGACCTCATGCATCACACTTAGTAATATCACCATCATACAATACCATCAAATCCACTACAATCCACTATATATATATATACTGAAGCACATTAAAAACGAACCACTATTATATATACTGATGCCGAGAAGCTGGAAAAAAAAGTGTGGGAATGGATTTTTCCCGTGTTTGTCATGAGGTAGAGAGCGAATGGCTGCTGGAATGGAAAGTGCATGATTCAACCCACGGGTTTGTGTACAGACTACATGAAAACAATGAAAGTTACACGTGCAACACGATTCCCAACAGCTATGACCCTGAAAATGTTGTACGCGTTGTGGCAGTATACTCGGTATAAAAAGGCCGTTGAGACAAAACACCTAGTACATGATCTTGAAATGTCACGACTATCTGAAAACGACCGCCAACGAGCCATTGTTATGTTGGAGACCGGAATGAGCTCGCGGGCCATTGCCAGAAGGATGAATTGCCACCACAGCACTATTGTACGTCTCAATGAACGTTACGGAACCACTGGCAGTGCCCGGGATAGACTTCGGAGTGGCCAACCACGAGTTACTACCCCTGCGCAAGATCGTCATATTGTGCTGTCACCTAAGGAATCCTTCTCTCCCGGCAAGTGAAACAGCAAGAGCAATAGTGGGTAGACGTTGGGAAGTCTCTCGAATGACAGTCATACGACGACTCAGAGATACAGGCCTTACTGCAAGACGAATTTATGTTGGGCCAAACTTGACTCACAGACATCGTCAGCAGCGCCTGCAATGGGCAGAGCAACATGTCAGATGGACTAGACTGCAGTGGAATGCTGTCCTATTCACAGACGAGAGCAGATTCAACATATCCTTTGCTCATGGACGTATGCGGATTTGGCGACGGTGTGGACAGCGCTTTGCAGATTGCTGTGTTCGTCAGCACAACCGATTTGGAAGTGGCAGTATTCACATTTGGGGAGGATTCAGTTTTCACCATCGCTTGCCTCTTCACGTCTTCCGTGGAAATGTTAATGCTGTGACATATCTACCTTAGATCTAGATCGATTAGTTGTCGACCCCTCTTCTAATCCATAGGTTCTGTCGTAATTTTATCTGAGAGAGTTCTGATGGATATTGGTCCCTTTAGAGTGTAGAATGATAGTGAAGGCTCTGTGAGAATAAGGATTTAGGACAGTGAGGTAGTAGATTCACAAGTGCTGGGAAGAGTAAGGACAGTCTCTTATTACGACAATATTTGTTTCTCAAAACTACTCCTACCACCCTTCTGTACAAACAATTGTTTGTCAGTTCCAGTCACTCAGGCGCACACACTGATTTGGTGATTCTGACGCACAATGTACATGAATACAGACTACGATAACGAATATGGGGATTGTTTGGGTTTGGCCAGCCGATACCAATGCTAATAAAGTGTTTATACCTTTATTATCATAAAATCAAGTCACAAATAATTATCAATTTACATGAAGAAATCAAGGTTACAAAATACAAAAATGACAGGGGGGGGGGGGGTTGTTTTGAGGAGAAGTATCCAATACACCTTTCCAGCTTGTATTTACTAACAGAAAGGACCCGGTCCCAAAGACAGGGGGGGGGGGGGGGGTGATGATGATCAGAGATAGGCAATTTAACCCAACGGTAAATTTATTACTCTGAGACAAGGGGTTACAGTAATAAGGGGGTAGAGGAAAAGCTAGGGTTCTCAAATGTTTCCCTTTATTCAACAAATTTTACGGGAGGGGAAAAAAAACACAGTTACTAAATCCCGCTAGGAGAAATCCCGTACAATGAATACAGTACGCCTTAATACTAGTGTAGCGAAATGGTTTTGTTTTTAGAGGGGAGAAAGTGTACGTATGACAGACTTGATGGAAGAATAAAAGATAATCTCTAGAGGAAACTCTTCCAGACTGCAAGTTGAATGCACAGTCTCTCCTCGGGGATTAGTCCACTCAAAAAACTTTCTACAAGAATTCTGGTGAAACTAAACAGGATATTCTCTACGCGATAAATTCTTTATCCGATATCCTACAAAGGACTATGTATAGTACATATAGATGGATAAGAGATTTGGTGCCCAGCCACATTAAAAATATCCTGACCCAATAGTGTTTCTTAATTTTGGCTCTGCCCCCAGGGTGTAGATTTATGTTATTAAAACTATACAACCCAATTAAATATTACAAAGAAAATAACAACAGACTCGGTTATGTAAAGTTTACAAAAATGAAAATAGAATCTTACAATATATTCAACTATACAACTCTATATGTTCCCTAATCTATGAATGTTTCTGAACCATGTCAGAATTAATTTGTAATCATAGGACAATAGGAATATTCTGTAGTGGTTCTGCTGGCATGTTCAGATACTCATCTCAATTGCTGATGTAGTCTTGTTGTCACAGGTTCAATATGTCACAGCACTCCAGGTCCCGCAAGTTCTTTTTAGGGTTTCGGAGGATGGCAAGTTGCTTTCTCCGTCTTGACTCAGGGCGCATCACCAGCTGGGATGGATTAAGTCTGCCCTTGAGAACACTGCTTATGGTTTAGTCTTCTGGTATGACAACCTGGTTGGTAGGATCGCTGCGCTCATAACCACTGCTGTTTAGAATGACCGGTCCCCTCTGTATTTCTTGACCAGGCCGGTCGCTGCCTAGCGAGAGAATCGCGCTTACCAGACTATGCCTTGAAAATCGCGCCTAATTCCTCCAGGTTTCAGTTTGGTTGCTGAGGTCAAAGGTCAAAAGACAATATACAGCTGCCTATCCCGTTGGCTAAACTGTAATTATTCAGGGCGCGGTTTAAAGTTCACAGCGGTAAAAGGTCACAGTGGTTTGCTGGTAACCTCGATTTAAGAAAAAGGAATTTATTTCCCGAAGCAAATGGGAGATCTCCTGATGGGTTTTGATGATTGGTAGAGATTCTAGAGAATTTAGAGAGAAGGAATGAATTTGTATGAGAAAAGATAGACAGAGAGAAAAGAAGGCGAATACACTTCGTGACATAGGCCCCCTTTAAAAATTATGCCTACGGCTAACTTAAGTTGAGCCGACTATTCTCTTCTGTCTGCTAATACCTTCCTGTTTCATATCTCTTGTTAATTCAATCCCATTGTTTCCTCTTTTCCCTCTGTCGAACGGTATGCCTGTAATCAACACATGTCTATCCGTTTCCTCATTGTCAAGGAGTTGAGGTACGTTAAGCAATCCTGCTCGTATGATCTTCCCTCTCTTATGTTCCTCCTTGTGGACCCTACATTGTAGCTTGCCTCCTGGCAAAGAGCTTGCATTAAAGCCTACATCTGCTTGCAATGCGGTCTATAGCAAATAGTTTTGCGTGATGAGGTTGCCAACCTCATACACAACCTTATTTTAGTCATATTACTTGACCTGCCTAAGGACACATACCTATCTCCCCAGGTATGAGAGCGTGTATGATCTTCTATCCCTGTTTCTCCAGTGACAGAGAAAGATAAGTCCACCAGTTGTTCCTGCCCACCAGGTACCAAGGAAATTTGGACCCGCTTCACTTTCTGATCCCAGAGAGTGGGTGAGGTTATTGGAACTGAGTGAAGACTAAGTGCTTGAGGTTCATGTTCCTCTTTAGCCGTTTCTTCCGTGTTAACGGAAGATATTCCTGAAACATGTTTCATCCCACCAGGTACCAAGGAAATTTGGACCTGCTTCACTTTCTGATCCCAGATAGTGGGTTAGGTTATTTGAACTGAGTGAAGTCTTAGTGCTTGAGAGTCCTGTTCCTCTACAGCCGCTTCTCCCATGTTAAAGGAAGATATTTCTGAAACATGTTTCATCCCACCAGGTACCAAGAAACTCTGGCCCGGCTTCACTTTCTGCATGCAGATAGTGGGTGAGACTATCAAAACTTGTTCAGAATTAAGTGCACTGGGGTGGTCAATCCCTTTGCACTCTTCCAACTTTTATTGGAGTCTCCATAGCCTGTTCAGTCACGCCGTCTCGGGATCGTGCTGAGTCTCCTAAGATGATATATTTCCCTCCTTGAGGTATCGGGTAAATTCGTTCATCTAATATTGCGGCCTTTACTTTGCCGTTTACAAAGTTCGACCTAACTTCTACATAAGCTAAAGGCAAAATCATCCTTCTGTTGATTATCATGGGTGCTGTTACCTCAACATCCTCTTCGGTGACTTGATCAAGGTCGATAACAGAGGCTGAGACAAGGGCATCACACCCAAGACCTTGATAATACAAACAGGTGATTTCTTCTCCATTTACTGTGGCAGTCTCCACATTTTGAGAATCCCTGTATCCACTCCGGGCCTTCGTCAAGTTTCCATCCATGGTAGGGACCTTAGCTTTGTATGAAGCATGTGGGATTGGGTCTTGGCGCCTACAGTCTAACTGATGTAGGGTGGCCGACAGGTGATGCTCAAGAACATCCCTTCCCTTCCCATAGGGTTGCGTAATCCTTTTCTGTTGAGTGATCCTATTTGGTTGAGCGATCCTATTTACTTGAGCGATCCTATTTACCAGGTTGTTTGTGCGGCTGTTTTTGGTATGCCTGTTGTGAGTTTTTGCTGAGGATGAGGAAGGTCTCTTCAGATTATTTGCACAGCTGTGCTTAATCTTGTTTTCAGGGCAGTCTAGAGGTCTCTGTTTAGATATCCTAGCCTCTGCTCTGTCTGAGCCTGAATTCTGAGACATAGACTTGGCTTCATGTGGTGCAGTTATATTTACCGCTGAAGATGGTGATGTAACTGGCAAAGGAGTGGCATGATAAGTATTCCTAGATTCAAGTTTATCCCTGGATTCCATTTTTGTAGGGCAAGGGCAACAACTGCTTGGAATTTATAGTCACTTTTCTCGGTAAGCATTTGTCTTCTCGCGTTGGTATCGAATGCAGTTAAGTTTGAGCTGTGGTCGTTTTGCGCTGGACTGCGCATGACTTGTCTTGCTTCTTTGTCGATCGGTTTCCGCCCACCACTAGTGGGAGTGAGCGATTTGGAATGGCGAAAGAGATGCCTCGTTGAAGAGGGGATCTCCGCTATTTTTGTTCTGTCAGGGATGTGTAGTCCTCTTAATGGATATTTCGTTTATTCGAGATAATACCTCTAGTGTTTCCCACATGTCGGGAGGCGTGATATTTCTGTGTATTTCATGAAAGCAAGGTAAATTGACTCTTTCATTAACTCTATTGATTTTGGGTCGTGAGCGATTTCGATTCATAGCCTGTCTGCGAAAGTCGTCGTCACGAGATGTTTTCCTAGCTCACATGTCGCTGCATTGTACTGCATCGGTTGATGCAGGTACCAAGGACCATTACTTGCTACTTTGTTAAATGAACTAGGTTTGGAAAACCTTTATTATCTAGAGGATATTTTTGAGGACATTATTTATACTTCGGCAGACGTGTCTGTCTTGCTGAAGTCAAACTAAGGAGAGTGAACTGATCTCATACATCTGGTTATCTCCTGGCTGTTATAGAAAAGGATGGAGTTTTCCACCTGACTACATTTACAGCACTTTGAAATATAACATGCATCTGACTCATCATTGTAATGCTGTCTACCGTTTATTGCTGTATTGAATGTTGCTGTGATAATGACTGTTTGATGTGCCTACACATTTGCGTAACCATTTTGTCACTGTGGCGTCCACAATAAATAATGAAGAAAAACGTCAACGGCTGTTTCAAGACTCATTGACTTTATACGTCGTGAGTTTACTGACGTCCTATGTGGATTGCCCTGTTATTGTTGCATGAACATTGTTTTGACTGAACACATCTACACACTACACAAAACCAGACATGCGGATGCCATCCATCATCATATGGCATCACGCATCATTTGGTGGCCATAAGCTGGTTTGATTCTGGTACCAGCAAACACGGGGTCCCTTACCCACTTCATTTTCAACAAGAATTCATCAGCATCCTTCAAGAAATTAACATTCTTCAATACAGTCAACATCTTCAAAATTTTCAAAGTACTCGGCGTTGCCCGGTAAAAGTCAAATTTCAATTTTTTGACGGAAACAAGAATTTGACAGTACCCGGCGTTGTTACATGTTGCCGGATAACTCGGACTGCTGTTATCTTTTACGCAAGTCAAGCAAGTTGCTGCTGTCAAGGTTCCAGTGCTGTCGTTTTTTGAGAAGGTCAAGTGCCGGTTGAAACGGGTTGTTTTCTGAAGAAGGCCAAGTACCGATTTCCATCAACTTACTTTTGGATTAGAAGGTCAAGTGCCGAAACAACTCAACACACAGTATGTCAGAAGCTCTTGTACCATCGTGTTAGCAGTGGAAGCAGTTCAGATGTGCCATCATCGTTGGAGCTTCGCTCTTTAGGACGTTGATTGACATCCGTTTTTCTGCTGTTCTACGATTGGAAGCCTATAAGTTAAGTGGCCTGTTTGTATGTAAACTGTGCCCTTATACTTCTGCTGAGTCTTCTGTGTATCATCTCATTCTATATGTTTTATGTTTATATGTTATTTGTATATTTATATGTTTATATTTCAGCGGGTTCTCGGTTGGGTGGTGTCTCCGTTAGATTATGCCACGTCATAGAGGTCGTCTATTGTGAGCGTTTTCTGTAAGGTTTGCAAATTTCCAATACTGGAATTTGCTAAGCGACTTCTGTTGCTATTTATGTTAGCTGTGATGACATGTTTTAATATTGTTTTCGTTATTATTTCGCATTCTTTAGTTTTGTTTTGATTTGTTTGTGTTTGTTAGCCTACTCTTGTCTATAATTTAGTTTCATACAACATTTTTGTTTATACACTGTGGTGTCATGTATTTTGTTTAATTCTATCGCAGATATCGTCACATTTTTTGTGATATTTCATTAATTTCTGCTTTATTTTTAGTTGATTTCTGCGAAAGTTTTTGTATTGTTGCTGATCTTTGTTATTGTTTACATTGTTATTGTTTACATTGTTTGTATTGTTTACATTTTCAATGTTTACATTCTGCATGTGTTTACATAGTCATTGTTTACAGTTATAGTAATTAGTTAATGGGCTATGCTAATGCACTGTTACTACTATACTGATGATAAATGAATGATGAATAGTGTCGTGCACTATTGAATGAGAAGTGCACTTATGATCAAGAATTGAGTGCTGATATTTCATATACAAGTTCTTTGATTGGAGACTTGTTTCCCACAGAGACTGGGATAATATAAGGTGATGTGAATATACAAGTGCTTAATTAAGACTTGTTACACTTAGGTTTGAAATAAATTAGTTAATTATTTCAGGTTTTGGACTCATATGTTAGACAACATGTCTACATTTGAGCACTTTATTGAGCAGGGTAAATTGCTTGGGAAGACTGGTGATAAGTTAGAAGAATTTGCAACTGCTCGATATGATAAAGCAATGGAAGCTGAACAAAAGAAACTGCAGATGCAGGTGGATGAAAAAAGATTCCAAATGGAAATGGAAAAACAAAAAAGGGAATCAGAAGCTGAGGAGAGAAAACTCCAGCTACAGCTAGAAGCTGAAAGACTTCAAAAAGAGGCTGAGAATAAAAGACTTGAAAAAGAGTTGAAAAAAAGACTTGAAGAATAAAAGACTTGAAAAAGAGGCTGAGAATAAAAGACTTGAAAAAGAGGCTGAAAATAAAAGACTTGAAAAAGAAGCTGAAAATGAAAGACTTCAAAAAGAGGCTCAGGCTGAGGAAAGAAGATTACAGAGAGAGTCTGATGAGAGGAAAGAGAAAGCAAAAATGGAACATGAAGAAAAGGTCTTAGCTTTAGAGTTGGAAAAATTGAAATTGACAAGCATGAGTAATGGTAATGATTCAAACAAGGGTTCATCTTCTGGTAAGGCTAATAATGATACTTTTAAGATTAAGTTACCAACATTTAGTCCTTCCAGCGATGACATAATGTTCTATCTGGACAGATTTGAACAAGCATGTACAGCTCATAACATAGACAAAGCAAAATATGTTTATCAGTTATCAGGGATACTGACAGGTAAAGCTCTAAGTATATTAAATATGGTGGATGAACCTGACAAGAACAATTATGAGGTTGTCAGGGCCGCTTTGTTAAAGAAATATCAGCTTAACGAAGACGGCTATCGTCTACAATTTAAAAACATGTTACCTGAAAATGGAGTTGAATTCTCCGAGTTTATTGCAAGAATACGCATTACTTTCTCACGATGGGTTGAACTATCTAAGACGGAAAAAACTTATGAAGGACTTATGGACTTAATACTTAGAGACAAAGTCATGTCGTCTGTCAATGAGTCTTTCCTTGCTTTCCTTCATGAACGTAAACCTAAAACAATAAAAGAAATGGAAGATTTCTGTTGCCAATACGTAACTGCGCACCCACACATAACCATGGGTAACTCTAAGGTGAAAGAAGGTTTACCAGTTGCTTCGGCAGCTCCGTATGGTCAAAACTTTGCTCGTAGATCCCAACAAAATTTTGATAGAAAGAGTAGCGGTAATTTCTGTCAAAATCATGGAAATCAATTTCATGGTGATTCTTCTTCGAAGAATTGGAGACAACCTGATAGTACTCGTTACTATCACCCTAATAATTATAAGCATTTCAAAAGAGGATATGGTAATAGAGGTTATTCCTGCCGAAGACCTCAAAACCAAACAAATAGATGTTCGCATCAATGTGAACATGATAGTAATCGTGGAAACTGGAATTCGAACCAGTATAACAATTACAATAGAGACAATAATAACTGCAGAGATAATAATAACTCTGATAACTTCAGAGGTAATAATAGTCGGGGTAGATCTCAACACAAAAAAAAGAGATATCAGCAGGCTAATGCTGTACAACAGGAAACTGAGGCAGCCTGTAATCATGTTGTTGATAGTAAAAACTTTGACGCTGTCACTAGTTCTGCTTTTGACTTTGAGAGAGCAAACAAATGCCCCCAATGCAGTACTTTATTCGAACCGGGTACCATAACTACTTTGAGTTGTGGTCACCCACTTCCCGCTCTTCCTGCTGCTGTTGCGCATGACGGGAGGGGTTCTTTAATTCTACATAAGGGTCTTGTTAATGATACTCCGGTCTCACTACTTTTCGATTCCGGATGCACCACTATTGGTGTTAGACAATCGCTTGTAGATCCATCTTGTGCTACAGGAAGGGTTATTAAATGTGTCACATTTGGCGGCACTCTAGAAAAATATCCTACTGCTGTAATTCGCATTGCCACTCCTTTCTTTACTGGAGATGTGCATGCTTGTCTCTTACCTAATCCTATTGCGGACCTTATTATTGGTCGTATTCACGGAGTTAGGGAGTGTACCCCACAGCAGATTGCTGCTTGGGAAGATAATAACATGCAAGCTACAAATGCAGTAGTTACAAGAGCACAAGCTCTACAAACACCCGAAACTTCACTGAATAGTGATAATGAAGTTGATAGCCAAGATAGTCACTTAGTGATCACTCGTGACTCTTTCATAAAATTGCAAGAAGAAGATTCTTCTTTAAAAAAATTCTTCGTTCTTGCGAAGAAAGGTGATCCGAATCAGGATACAAATAGAAAATCTTGGATTGCAATGAGAAACGGCGTACTTGTACGTATGGTACAAGATTCGGCTACGTCGGCACATTCGCAAATTCTTGTTCCCAAGAGCATGAGAGTCCAAATATTGCAACATGCTCATGACTCGCAATGTGCTGGACATATGGGTTTTGCCCGTACGAAGTCGAGAGTCCTTGCGGCTTTCTTTTGGCCTTTTGTCAATAAGGACATTCGTATTTACTGCCGATCATGCAAGGTATGTCAGGAGGTCAAATCTAGAGGACCACGACATGCTGCGCCTATCCAGGCTGCTGACATTCCTATTCGGCCGTTTCAGAAAATGGCCATAGATATTATTGGCCCTTTTAAGGTCAAGTCGGCCAGAGGACATCAGTTTATCCTTACATGTGTCGATATGTGCACACGTTGGCCAGAGGCTATTCCTCTTAAGAGCATATCTACTACAGATATCGCAGATGCTCTTTGGTTGATATTTTCTCGCTTGGGGTTCCCCAGAGAAATATTGTCAGACCATGGCACTCAACTCATATCTGGACACTATGTCACAGGTAATGTCTACCTTACATATTGAACGATCTCTCAGTAGTATCTACCATCCTATGTCTAATGGGTTAGTTGAGCGTCTGAATAGAACGCTCAAGACTTTGCTTGGTAAGATAACTGAAGATCATCCTCAAGATTGGGACAGGGTTTTACCCGCGGCTCTCTTTGCCTATAGAGAAGTCCCTAATGAACACACAGGATTTTCTCCCTTCGAACTTGTCTTTGGCGCGCGTCCACGCGGCCCTATGTCTTTATTACACGATCTCATCACTGCCGATGATATTAGCGATGAAACTCAATCCTCATATGAGTATGTCATTGCTCTTAGACAAAAGATCATTGAGGCATGTAAGCTAGCAACTGCTTCATCAGAAATTGCTAAAGAGAAGGCAAGGCAGTTTGCTAACAAGAATAGATGTCTACGACAACTTTGTCCAGGTGACAAAGCATTCGTCCTACTCCCCAGTAGGGAAAATAGACTTCTTATTGCATGGAAAGGTCCGTATGCAATAGTCTCTCGGATTTCCGATGTTGACTATGTGGTCGATATTGATGGAAAGCATAAAACTTTCCACATAAACATGCTTTCGGAATTTCACGAACGTCCGGACTATTTGCTGCCTATTTTCCAGGCAACGGATGATGCTCCTGCACCTCACGGTCATTATTCATCCCTGTCTGTCATTCAGGATGAGGAAGCTACCTTCTCTGATGTCAACCTTCCCCTTCCAGTGGTTCCATTACATTCCACGGAATCTTGGAAAAACGTTTCTGTTTCTCCTAATCTTTCTGGTGACGAACATCGACGAGACTTGTCGATGTTACAAACATTTCAGGATGTTCTCACTGACATTCCTGGACACACAGATGTCATAGAACATGACATAATTCTTACCGACAATAATCCAATTAGGGTTAGGCCGTATCCTATTCCTATACACTTTCAGTCGCAAGTGGAAAAGGAATTGGATGAAATGATTCAATTAAATATAATTGAACCATCGACTTCACCATATTCTTCTTCCATGGTTATTGTCCGGAAGAAGGATAAGAACATACGAATTTGCGTTGATTATCGCAAATTGAATCAGGTCACAAAGTTCGACGCTGAACCGATGCCTTTGTTAGAAGATCTACTGATTAGACTTTCTAATTCTAGATTCTTCACTAAACTTGACTTGTCTAAAGGTTATTGGCAAGTGCCTTTAGCAGAGCATGCCAAACCTCTTACTGCTTTTTCTACACCTAGGGGTCTATTTCAATGGAATGTTATGCCTTTTGGTCTCATGAACGCCCCTGCCACTTTCGTTCGCATGATGCGTCGAATTCTGTCACATCGTTCGGATGTCATCGCATACTTAGATGACATCTGTCTCTTCAGTGATACCTGGGAAGATCACTATTTAGGGTTATATGACTTACTGTCCACTCTACGTGAGAATAATTTGACAGCAAAACCTTCTAAAGCTTTTGTTGGTTTTGGTGAAATCTCTCTTTCCTGGGTCATCGTGTTGGTCATGGTCTCTTGAAGACAGAAGACCACAATACTTCCAAAATACTGAACATCTCTGTTCCTAAAACGAAGAAACAAGTTAGGAGTCTCTTAGGTTTAATTCAATTTTATGGGAGATTTATTCCAAATTTATCTTCGATCATGGCACCTCTATCAACATTGTTGAAGAAAGGTTCGCCTAATCTGGTCCGTTGGTCTGAAGAATGCCAATCTTCACTAGACCAAATCAAGAATATATTTTCTTCTCCTCCCATCTTAAGATTACCTACTCTTGATAGGACTTTTGTTCTTCGGAGTGATGCTTCATCCACTGGGATTGGAGCAGCACTGATGCAAGAATATGCAAATACTCTGCATCCTGTTATGTACATTTCTAGAAAACTAAATGCGGCAGAGAGGAACTACTCGGTTTTAGACCGTGAGTTGTTAGCGATGGTTTGGTCAATTCTAAAGCTACAAAGATTCCTCCTGGGCGCACATTTCATTCTAGAGACTGATCAGAAAGCTCTTACAGCTATTCAGACTAAGAATTTGAAGAGTTCGAGATCCACTCGATATGCTATAGCTCTTCAACCTTTTCACTTCACGGTACGAGCTATCCGTGGTGCGGATAATGTGATGGCTGACATTTTGTCTAGATGCCCACATGACTCCAACTAATACTTCTGTCCTATATTTCCATATATTACAGAGTCATAACACACCTATATTTCTACAATAGATTAGCACATCTGTACTTACTTTATATGTACACACTATCGTGCTTTGTTGTCATCTTCTTCTGTTCGTTTTTTAAATGATAGAGGAGGACTGAGTAGTTAATATAAGGGCCGTTAGTTTACTAAACAGCCACAATTATTAATAATGTATTGTACCTTATGAAGCATATTAGTTATTAATTAGCATTATATTGCTTGTACTTTCTCAGAATGTCATTGTTGAGCTGAGGACTTACCTTACGAGTTCTAGATTGTGTACTTACCCTCGGAATACCAGAGCATATGTCCTGGATCGTCATGTAGTTTAACTTTACTATGTACTTATGTCATTACATGTCAAAGAATGTACTATCTAAATTTTCCTATCAGATTTGTACATCCATTTTTAAAGACAATATTAGAGTATGCTGTTTAATGATGATTATAGTAACTTGCATACGTATATTGTGTTTACATGCTAACGTGATGTGTGTTGGTGACACCTCCCCGATGTGAATATTTTTTGAGACATATTTATTTTTCTGTTGAGGTATATCCTCACCAGACACTCTATAATTAGCCTATTGTTTGGCAATTTAGTTAATTATCAGCGCATAATTCGTGCGTTTTGAGCCGCTTATCGCTTGCTCTTTGATATTGGAAAAAAAAAATATGTTCCACATTTTTTTTTTTTATCGGGAGGAGGTGGTGATATGTTGCGTGATAAATTCTCGCAACATCGTTTTATTTCAATATCTGTTTTATAACGCAAGGGCAACAACTGCTTGAAATTTATAGTCACTTTTCTCGGTAAGCATTTGTCTTCTCGCGTTGGTATCGAATGCAGTTAAGTTTGAGCTGTGGTCGTTTTGCGCTGGACTGCGCATGACTTGTCTTGCTTCTTTGTCGATCGGTTTCCGCCCACCACTAGTGGGAGTGAGCGATTTGGAATGGCGAAAGAGATGCCTCGTTGAAGAGGGGATCTCCGCTATTTTTGTTCTGTCAGGGATGTGTAGTCCTCTTAATGGATATTTCGTTTATTCGAGATAATACCTCTAGTGTTTCCCACATGTCGGGAGGCGTGATATTTCTGTGTATTTCATGAAAGCAAGGTAAATTGACTCTTTCATTAACTCTATTGATTTTGGGTCGTGAGCGATTTCGATTCATAGCCTGTCTGCGAAAGTCGTCGTCACGAGATGTTTTTTCCTAGCTCACATGTCGCTGCATTGTACTGCATCGGTTGATGCAGGTACCAAGGACCATTACTTGCTACTTTGTTAAATGAACTAGGTTTGGAAAACCTTTATTATCTAGAGGATATTTTTGAGGACATTATTTATACTTCGGCAGACGTGTCTGTCTTGCTGAAGTCAAACTAAGGAGAGTGAACTGATCTCATACATCTGGTTATCTCCTGGCTGTTATAGAAAAGGATGGAGTTTTTCCACCTGACTACATTTACAGCACTATGAAATATAACATGCATCTGACTCATCATTGTAATGCTGTCTACCGTTTATTGCTGTATTGAATGTTGCTGTGATAATGACTGTTTGATGTGCCTACACATTTGCGTAACCATTTTGTCACTGTGGCGTCCACAATAAATAATGAAGAAAAACGTCAACGGCTGTTTCAAGACTCATTGACTTTATACGTCGTGAGTTTACTGACGTCCTATGTGGATTGCCCTGTTATTGTTGCATGAACATTGTTTTGACTGAACACATCTACACACTACACAAAACCAGACATGCGGATGCCATCCATCATCATATGGCATCACGCATCATTTGGTGGCCATAAGCTGGTTTGATTCTGGTACCAGCAAACACGGGGTCCCTTACCCACTTCATTTTCAACAAGAATTCATCAGCATCCTTCAAGAAATTAACATTCTTCAATACAGTCAACATCTTCAAAATTTTCAAAGTACTCGGCGTTGCCCGGTAAAAGTCAAATTTCAATTTTTTGACGGAAACAAGAATTTGACAGTACCCGGCGTTGTTACATGTTGCCGGATAACTCGGACTGCTGTTATCTTTTACGCAAGTCAAGCAAGTTGCTGCTGTCAAGGTTCCAGTGCTGTCGTTTTTTGAGAAGGTCAAGTGCCGGTTGAAACGGGTTGTTTTCTGAAGAAGGCCAAGTACCGATTTCCATCAACTTACTTTTGGATTAGAAGGTCAAGTGCCGAAACAACTCAACACACAGTATGTCAGAAGCTCTTGTACCATCGTGTTAGCAGTGGAAGCAGTTCAGATGTGCCATCATCGTTGGAGCTTCGCTCTTTAGGACGTTGATTGACATCCGTTTTTCTGCTGTTCTACGATTGGAAGCCTATAAGTTAAGTGGCCTGTTTGTATGTAAACTGTGCCCTTATACTTCTGCTGAGTCTTCTGTGTATCATCTCATTCTATATGTTTTATGTTTATATGTTATTTGTATATTTATATGTTTATATTTCAGCGGGTTCTCGGTTGGGTGGTGTCTCCGTTAGATTATGCCACGTCATAGAGGTCGTCTATTGTGAGCGTTTTCTGTAAGGTTTGCAAATTTCCAATACTGGAATTTGCTAAGCGACTTCTGTTGCTATTTATGTTAGCTGTGATGACATGTTTTAATATTGTTTTCGTTATTATTTCGCATTCTTTAGTTTTGTTTTGATTTGTTTGTGTTTGTTAGCCTACTCTTGTCTATAATTTAGTTTCATACAACATTTTTGTTTATACACTGTGGTGTCATGTATTTTGTTTAATTCTATCGCAGATATCGTCACATTTTTTGTGATATTTCATTAATTTCTGCTTTATTTTTAGTTGATTTCTGCGAAAGTTTTTGTATTGTTGCTGATCTTTGTTATTGTTTACATTGTTATTGTTTACATTGTTTGTATTGTTTACATTTTCAATGTTTACATTCTGCATGTGTTTACATAGTCATTGTTTACAGTTATAGTAATTAGTTAATGGGCTATGCTAATGCACTGTTACTACTATACTGATGATAAATGAATGATGAATAGTGTCGTGCACTATTGAATGAGAAGTGCACTTATGATCAAGAATTGAGTGCTGATATTTCATATACAAGTTCTTTGATTGGAGACTTGTTTCCCACAGAGACTGGGATAATATAAGGTGATGTGAATATACAAGTGCTTAATTAAGACTTGTTACACTTAGGTTTGAAATAAATTAGTTAATTATTTCAGGTTTTGGACTCATATGTTAGACAACATGTCTACATTTGAGCACTTTATTGAGCAGGGTAAATTGCTTGGGAAGACTGGTGATAAGTTAGAAGAATTTGCAACTGCTCGATATGATAAAGCAATGGAAGCTGAACAAAAGAAACTGCAGATGCAGGTGGATGAAAAAAGATTCCAAATGGAAATGGAAAAACAAAAAAGGGAATCAGAAGCTGAGGAGAGAAAACTCCAGCTACAGCTAGAAGCTGAAAGACTTCAAAAAGAGGCTGAGAATAAAAGACTTGAAAAAGAGGCTGAGAATAAAAGACTTGAAAAAGAGGCTGAAATAAAAGATTTGAAAAAGAGGCTTGAAAAAGAGCTGAAAATGAAAAAAGACTTCAAAAAAGACTTCAAAAAGAGGCTCAGGCTGAGGAAAGAAGATTACAGAGAGAGTCTGATGAGAGGAAAGAGAAAGCAAAAATGGAACATGAAGAAAAGGTCTTAGCTTTAGAGTTGGAAAAATTGAAATTGACAAGCATGAGTAATGGTAATGATTCAAACAAGGGTTCATCTTCTGGTAAGGCTAATAATGATACTTTTAAGATTAAGTTACCAACATTTAGTCCTTCCAGCGATGACATAATGTTCTATCTGGACAGATTTGAACAAGCATGTACAGCTCATAACATAGACAAAGCAAAATATGTTTATCAGTTATCAGGGATACTGACAGGTAAAGCTCTAAGTATATTAAATATGGTGGATGAACCTGACAAGAACAATTATGAGGTTGTCAGGGCCGCTTTGTTAAAGAAATATCAGCTTAACGAAGACGGCTATCGTCTACAATTTAAAAACATGTTACCTGAAAATGGAGTTGAATTCTCCGAGTTTATTGCAAGAATACGCATTACTTTCTCACGATGGGTTGAACTATCTAAGACGGAAAAAACTTATGAAGGACTTATGGACTTAATACTTAGAGACAAAGTCATGTCGTCTGTCAATGAGTCTTTCCTTGCTTTCCTTCATGAACGTAAACCTAAAACAATAAAAGAAATGGAAGATTTCTGTTGCCAATACGTAACTGCGCACCCACACATAACCATGGGTAACTCTAAGGTGAAAGAAGGTTTACCAGTTGCTTCGGCAGCTCCGTATGGTCAAAACTTTGCTCGTAGATCCCAACAAAATTTTGATAGAAAGAGTAGCGGTAATTTCTGTCAAAATCATGGAAATCAATTTCATGGTGATTCTTCTTCGAAGAATTGGAGACAACCTGATAGTACTCGTTACTATCACCCTAATAATTATAAGCATTTCAAAAGAGGATATGGTAATAGAGGTTATTCCTGCCGAAGACCTCAAAACCAAACAAATAGATGTTCGCATCAATGTGAACATGATAGTAATCGTGGAAACTGGAATTCGAACCAGTATAACAATTACAATAGAGACAATAATAACTGCAGAGATAATAATAACTCTGATAACTTCAGAGGTAATAATAGTCGGGGTAGATCTCAACACAAAAAAAAGAGATATCAGCAGGCTAATGCTGTACAACAGGAAACTGAGGCAGCCTGTAATCATGTTGTTGATAGTAAAAACTTTGACGCTGTCACTAGTTCTGCTTTTGACTTTGAGAGAGCAAACAAATGCCCCCAATGCAGTACTTTATTCGAACCGGGTACCATAACTACTTTGAGTTGTGGTCACCCACTTCCCGCTCTTCCTGCTGCTGTTGCGCATGACGGGAGGGGTTCTTTAATTCTACATAAGGGTCTTGTTAATGATACTCCGGTCTCACTACTTTTCGATTCCGGATGCACCACTATTGGTGTTAGACAATCGCTTGTAGATCCATCTTGTGCTACAGGAAGGGTTATTAAATGTGTCACATTTGGCGGCACTCTAGAAAAATATCCTACTGCTGTAATTCGCATTGCCACTCCTTTCTTTACTGGAGATGTGCATGCTTGTCTCTTACCTAATCCTATTGCGGACCTTATTATTGGTCGTATTCACGGAGTTAGGGAGTGTACCCCACAGCAGATTGCTGCTTGGGAAGATAATAACATGCAAGCTACAAATGCAGTAGTTACAAGAGCACAAGCTCTACAAACACCCGAAACTTCACTGAATAGTGATAATGAAGTTGATAGCCAAGATAGTCACTTAGTGATCACTCGTGACTCTTTCATAAAATTGCAAGAAGAAGATTCTTCTTTAAAAAAATTCTTCGTTCTTGCGAAGAAAGGTGATCCGAATCAGGATACAAATAGAAAATCTTGGATTGCAATGAGAAACGGCGTACTTGTACGTATGGTACAAGATTCGGCTACGTCGGCACATTCGCAAATTCTTGTTCCCAAGAGCATGAGAGTCCAAATATTGCAACATGCTCATGACTCGCAATGTGCTGGACATATGGGTTTTGCCCGTACGAAGTCGAGAGTCCTTGCGGCTTTCTTTTGGCCTTTTGTCAATAAGGACATTCGTATTTACTGCCGATCATGCAAGGTATGTCAGGAGGTCAAATCTAGAGGACCACGACATGCTGCGCCTATCCAGGCTGCTGACATTCATTCGGCCGTTTCAGAAAATGGCCATAGATATTATTGGCCCTTTTAAGGTCAAGTCGGCCAGAGGACATCAGTTTATCCTTACATGTGTCGATATGTGCACACGTTGGCCAGAGGCTATTCCTCTTAAGAGCATATCTACTACAGATATCGCAGATGCTCTTTGGTTGATATTTTCTCGCTTGGGGTTCCCCAGAGAAATATTGTCAGACCATGGCACTCAACTCATATCTGACACTATGTCACAGGTAATGTCTACCTTACATATTGAACGATCTCTCAGTAGTATCTACCATCCTATGTCTAATGGGTTAGTTGAGCGTCTGAATAGAACGCTCAAGACTTTGCTTGGTAAGATAACTGAAGATCATCCTCAAGATTGGGACAGGGTTTTACCCGCGGCTCTCTTTGCCTATAGAGAAGTCCCTAATGAACACACAGGATTTTCTCCCTTCGAACTTGTCTTTGGCGCGCGTCCACGCGGCCCTATGTCTTTATTACACGATCTCATCACTGCCGATGATATTAGCGATGAAACTCAATCCTCATATGAGTATGTCATTGCTCTTAGACAAAAGATCATTGAGGCATGTAAGCTAGCAACTGCTTCATCAGAAATTGCTAAAGAGAAGGCAAGGCAGTTTGCTAACAAGAATAGATGTCTACGACAACTTTGTCCAGGTGACAAAGCATTCGTCCTACTCCCCAGTAGGGAAAATAGACTTCTTATTGCATGGAAAGGTCCGTATGCAATAGTCTCTCGGATTTCCGATGTTGACTATGTGGTCGATATTGATGGAAAGCATAAAACTTTCCACATAAACATGCTTTCGGAATTTCACGAACGTCCGGACTATTTGCTGCCTATTTTCCAGGCAACGGATGATGCTCCTGCACCTCACGGTCATTATTCATCCCTGTCTGTCATTCAGGATGAGGAAGCTACCTTCTCTGATGTCAACCTTCCCCTTCCAGTGGTTCCATTACATTCCACGGAATCTTGGAAAAACGTTTCTGTTTCTCCTAATCTTTCTGGTGACGAACATCGACGAGACTTGTCGATGTTACAAACATTTCAGGATGTTCTCACTGACATTCCTGGACACACAGATGTCATAGAACATGACATAATTCTTACCGACAATAATCCAATTAGGGTTAGGCCGTATCCTATTCCTATACACTTTCAGTCGCAAGTGGAAAAGGAATTGGATGAAATGATTCAATTAAATATAATTGAACCATCGACTTCACCATATTCTTCTTCCATGGTTATTGTCCGGAAGAAGGATAAGAACATACGAATTTGCGTTGATTATCGCAAATTGAATCAGGTCACAAAGTTCGACGCTGAACCGATGCCTTTGTTAGAAGATCTACTGATTAGACTTTCTAATTCTAGATTCTTCACTAAACTTGACTTGTCTAAAGGTTATTGGCAAGTGCCTTTAGCAGAGCATGCCAAACCTCTTACTGCTTTTTCTACACCTAGGGGTCTATTTCAATGGAATGTTATGCCTTTTGGTCTCATGAACGCCCCTGCCACTTTCGTTCGCATGATGCGTCGAATTCTGTCACATCGTTCGGATGTCATCGCATACTTAGATGACATCTGTCTCTTCAGTGATACCTGGGAAGATCACTATTTAGGGTTATATGACTTACTGTCCACTCTACGTGAGAATAATTTGACAGCAAAACCTTCTAAAGCTTTTGTTGGTTTTGGTGAAATCTCTTTCCTGGGTCATCGTGTTGGTCATGGTCTCTTGAAGACAGAAGACCACAATACTTCCAAAATACTGAACATCTCTGTTCCTAAAACGAAGAAACAAGTTAGGAGTCTCTTAGGTTTAATTCAATTTTATGGGAGATTTATTCCAAATTTATCTTCGATCATGGCACCTCTATCAACATTGTTGAAGAAAGGTTCGCCTAATCTGGTCCGTTGGTCTGAAGAATGCCAATCTTCACTAGACCAAATCAAGAATATATTTTCTTCTCCTCCCATCTTAAGATTACCTACTCTTGATAGGACTTTTGTTCTTCGGAGTGATGCTTCATCCACTGGGATTGGAGCAGCACTGATGCAAGAATATGCAAATACTCTGCATCCTGTTATGTACATTTCTAGAAAACTAAATGCGGCAGAGAGGAACTACTCGGTTTTAGACCGTGAGTTGTTAGCGATGGTTTGGTCAATTCTAAAGCTACAAAGATTCCTCCTGGGCGCACATTTCATTCTAGAGACTGATCAGAAAGCTCTTACAGCTATTCAGACTAAGAATTTGAAGAGTTCGAGATCCACTCGATATGCTATAGCTCTTCAACCTTTTCACTTCACGGTACGAGCTATCCGTGGTGCGGATAATGTGATGGCTGACATTTTGTCTAGATGCCCACATGACTCCAACTAATACTTCTGTCCTATATTTCCATATATTACAGAGTCATAACACACCTATATTTCTACAATAGATTAGCACATCTGTACTTACTTTATATGTACACACTATCGTGCTTTGTTGTCATCTTCTTCTGTTCGTTTTTTAAGATGATAGAGGAGGACTGAGTAGTTAATATAAGGGCCGTTAGTTTACTAA
This sequence comes from Oreohelix idahoensis, assembly GCA_024509875.1. Taxonomy (NCBI): domain Eukaryota; kingdom Metazoa; phylum Mollusca; class Gastropoda; order Stylommatophora; family Oreohelicidae; genus Oreohelix; species Oreohelix idahoensis. The sequence goes on along the minus strand of JAMPIV010023219.1, from coordinate 633,014 downwards.
ACAGCCACAATTATTAATAATGTATTGTACCTTATGAAGCATATTAGTTATTAATTAGCATTATATTGCTTGTACTTTCTCAGAATGTCATTGTTGAGCTGAGGACTTACCTTACGAGTTCTAGATTGTGTACTTACCCTCGGAATACCAGAGCATATGTCCTGGATCGTCATGTAGTTTAACTTTACTATGTACTTATGTCATTACATGTCAAAGAATGTACTATCTAAATTTTCCTATCAGATTTGTACATCCATTTTTAAAGACAATATTAGAGTATGCTGTTTAATGATGATTATAGTAACTTGCATACGTATATTGTGTTTACATGCTAACGTGATGTGTGTTGGTGACACCTCCCCGATGTGAATATTTTTTGAGACATATTTATTTTTCTGTTGAGGTATATCCTCACCAGACACTCTATAATTAGCCTATTGTTTGGCAATTTAGTTAATTATCAGCGCATAATTCGTGCGTTTTGAGCCGCTTATCGCTTGCTCTTTGATATTGAAAAAAAAAAATATGTTCCACATTTTTTTTTTATCGGGAGGAGGTGGTGATATGTTGCGTGATAAATTCTCGCAACATCGTTTTATTTCAATATCTGTTTTATAACGCAAGGGCAACAACTGCTTGGAATTTATAGTCACTTTTCTCGGTAAGCATTTGTCTTCTCGCGTTGGTATCGAATGCAGTTAAGTTTGAGCTGTGGTCGTTTTGCGCTGGACTGCGCATGACTTGTCTTGCTTCTTTGTCGATCGGTTTCCGCCCACCACTAGTGGGAGTGAGCGATTTGGAATGGCGAAAGAGATGCCTCGTTGAAGAGGGGATCTCCGCTATTTTTGTTCTGTCAGGGATGTGTAGTCCTCTTAATGGATATTTCGTTTATTCGAGATAATACCTCTAGTGTTTCCCACATGTCGGGAGGCGTGATATTTCTGTGTATTTCATGAAAGCAAGGTAAATTGACTCTTTCATTAACTCTATTGATTTTGGGTCGTGAGCGATTTCGATTCATAGCCTGTCTGCGAAAGTCGTCGTCACACGATGTTTGATGTGCCTACACATTTGCGTAACCATTTTGTCACTGTGGCGTCCACAATAAATAATGAAGAAAAACGTCAACGGCTGTTTCAAGACTCATTGACTTTATACGTCGTGAGTTTACTGACGTCCTATGTGGATTGCCCTGTTATTGTTGCATGAACATTGTTTTGACTGAACACATCTACACACTACACAAAACCAGACATGCGGATGCCATCCATCATCATATGGCATCACGCATCAGCTGTCCATTTCTTCAGTCCTTCTATCTCATCCATTTTAACAGCAGTGGTTTTGCTGAGCAAGTATGAGATCTCTAACTCACTATCAAATAAATACAGGCTTAATACTTTCTATAGCCGTAACTAAACTAAAGTATTTTAACAACCTATGTTATTTAAAACCAGCATGCATAAAATATAACTTAAATATTAGTTAACAACATGTAACTAATAACCAGCAGTACCACCAAGAATAGTTTTCATAACATAACTTAAAATCTGTTTTTCTTGTAAATATTTATGTGTAATTTAGTCTAGGGTAATTTATATGTCCCCTCTTTAATCTAATCCTAGCCTGGACACCAATTAATGACAAGTACCTACAGCAGTAGTGGTCTAGGAAAGATAAGAGTTTTCATATCTCAGACAAGTGTCTAAATATGAAAAAAGTAAATCCCGGACACGAGCGTCCCAGTGTAGCGAAATGGTTTTGTTTTTAGAGGGGAGAAAGTGTACGTATGACAGACTTGATGGAAGAATAAAAGATAATCTCTAGAGGAAACTCTTCCAGACTGCAAGTTGAATGCACAGTCTCTCCTCGGGGATTAGTCCACTCAAAAAACTTTCTACAAGAATTCTGGTGAAACTAAACAGGATATTCTCTAGGCGATAAATTCTTTATCCGATATCCTACAAAGGACTATGTATAGTACATATAGATGGATAAGAGATTTGGTGCCCAGCCACATTAAAAATATCCTGACCCAATAGTGTTTCTTAATTTTGGCTCTGCCCCCATGGTGTAGATTTATGTTATTAAAACTATACAACCCAATTAAATATTACAAAGAAAATAACAACAGACTCGGTTATGTAAAGTTTACAAAAATGAAAATAGAATCTTACAATATATTCAACTATACAACTCTATATGTTCCCTAATCTATGAATGTTTCTGAACCATGTCAGAATTAATTTGTAATCATAGGACAATAGGAATATTCTGTAGTGGTTCTGCTGGCATGTTCAGATACTCATCTCAATTGCTGATGTAGTCTTGTTGTCACAGGTTCAATATGTCACAGCACTCCAGGTCCCGCAAGTTCTTTTTAGGGTTTCGGAGGATGGCAAGTTGCTTTCTCCGTCTTGACTCAGGGCGCATCACCAGCTGGGATGGATTAAGTCTGCCCTTGAGAACACTGCTTATGGTTTAGTCTTCTGGTATGACAACCTGGTTGGTAGGATCGCTGCGCTCATAACCACTGCTGTTTAGAATGACCGGTCCCCTCTGTATTTCTTGACCAGGCCGGTCGCTGCCTAGCGAGAGAATCGCGCTTACCAGACTATGCCTTGAAAATCGCGCCTAATTCTTCCAGGTTTCAGTTTGGTTGCTGAGGTCAAAGGTCAAAAGACAATATACAGCTGCCTATCCCGTTGGCTAAACTGTAATTATTCAGGGCGCGGTTTAAAGTTCACAGCGGTAAAAGGTCACAGTGGTTTGCTGGTAACCTCGATTTAAGAAAAAGGAATTTATTTCCCGAAGCAAATGGGAGATCTCCTGATGGGTTTTGATGATTGGTAGAGATTCTAGAGAATTTAGAGAGAAGGAATGAATTTGTATGAGAAAAGATAGACAGAGAGAAAAGAAGGCGAATACACTTCGTGACAACTAGATCGAACTAATTATAAGGGTAAAACAGATTAAATCTCCTTTCATTCAAAAAAACACGCTTGGACTGGCCAGCACACAGTCACACACACAGACTTACCAAATGGTGAATTCTGGCACTTCATAGGAAATACACCAAAAACCAGCACTAAACCTTGGCTTAGGTAAATGTATTTTCTTCCGTGTATAGCCCCAGATTAGCGGGTTGTTGAAGTTAATAAAGTGTCCCGAAATCGCTGGACGTTGAAGTCTAACGGTACTGTTTGTCTATTTGATAAAGTTCCTAAAGAATGGCACAGGCACTTGGCTAGGTGTGAGGTATGGTGTGCTTTTTAAGATTGGCACAGCTGGTGCAGATAACTTTCTTTTGCCGTAATGTCACAAACTACAAAACACTGAGGTAAGTTCTTCTTCGGGGGGGAGGGGGAGGGGGGGGGGGGGGGCTGGGGGGGGGGGGGGGGGGGGGGGGGGGGGGTAAAATCCACTGAATATACTTGACAGACAGTGTTCAGGTAAATCTATGTTCTTTTTCACAAATAGAGCAGTGAGTGAAATATTGCTACTGGTAACTGTTCTTCTTCCAGTTTGTTAACTTTAAAACGACTCTATGAATTGGGATCTTAAAACAGTCTTTGGGTTTGCTTTATTTCTGTAAACTTCAGATAGCTGAATCCCAACAGGATCGCCACAAAGATTAAATTTTAAATATGTTCATAAGTCACTGGAGTAATCGAACTGAGTCGGCAGGACTCTGTATACATTTTATTGCTGCGTAATAGATGCTTAATTGCTGCTTAATTGCTGCTTAATTGCTGCTTAATTGCTGGGATGCTAGGTTCGAAAGATCATTCTGGATGCAAATAGAAAAACATGAAATGCAATGAAATCATATTAAAATCTCCCGCTTGATACATTTACTGTTAGACTATTTTCTGCACTCGCGTCTTCAATTAATACAATTCAAGAAAAGCTCCCCGTGAAGTTAATAGTTAAAAGCACATCTATCTATACAGAACTAAACTGTATTAAAGTTATAATTCCCTTAACGACTGCAAAATTAATTTACGCGGCTATTGTATTAGGAAATTAACTTATAGATGTAACATTTAGTTTGCACTAGAACTTTGAAAATGGGTTTATTTAATGAGGTTAAATTTACACCATAATCCAGTGAAATAAAAATGAAATAACTAGACCACTGATCATTCGAAGCTAATGTATAAATTACCGTCTGCACAGAAAAGAATTCACTCCAATAACCAACAATTTAGATGAAATCTAGCAGGAATCCAACTATATGCTAGTGAATCTTAGAATTCTGTCAGAACGAATGATAAAATGCAGTTTCTCAGGTTCTCTATATATTTAATTGGAATGCAAGATGAGTGGGACATGTTAGATTCTAACACCTTTCTTCATCTTGAGAAAAAAATCGAGGTTCTACGCCGTTGTGTTAACCGCGATGCCCCCCTGGCTTCCGATCTCCGTTCGTCTCAGGCTGCTCGCATGAGGGTGCAAAATCTCTGCGAGAAACTAACTTTGTTAGCTGGGAGTTCCCTGATTCCTCAGATCGTATACCGCTTCTACTTTGATTCTGAAGACTAGCCTGGCTTTGATGGGACCGCTTTCCCCGAGAAGCTTTGGCAATTCTCACTAGGCGGGGTGACAGCAAGGTAAGGAAAATGAACTGCTGTTAATTGCTCTAAAAACCGAGGTGAGTCTCTGGCCACGTCCACTTTGGGCCGGCGTTTAAGGAAAAGATTGCTATAAATCGTTCTCAGAGATGGTCGTGGACGTGCTTTAACCTTCCATCAAAGGCCATGCGATCTCAAAATGCACAGAAGGTAGCAGTTCACATATTAATGATCCAACGTGTAGAATCCTCGTGGAAATGCGGCATGCTTAATTAGCCCCGGTGCAACGTTCCAGGCTGATGTAAAGTTACAACAAATGTTCAGGGGTTCTAATGTTATAGAGAGGGAAATACCCTGTCATCTTAATAATTCAGGTCAGCTACAGCCGTCCGTCACAGGTTCTAAATCAATTTTGCTTTACGGACTCCTTTGACTTTTTGATGAAAGACTGTGGAGCCATTCGTAGACAAAATGTACATAAACGTATAATTAAACATTTTAAATGTTAAGTTATGTACACAGGCCCCTTAGAGCCTTATCACGGACGCCAAAGGGGTTCATGAATCACAGGTTAAGAAACCCTGTTCTGGCAGAACGTCATGGACAGCTGAAATTTAGTATTTTTATTTTCAAAGTGTTCTTGAAAATGTTAAGTTGATTGTGTGATGGATATGGTGACATAGATTATGTTGTAGTGGTCTCATAAACACATAACAATAAGATAGCTTATCTTCTATCTATCTATCTGTCTATCTATCTATCTATCTATCTATCTATCTATCTATCTATCTATCTATCTATCTATCTATCTGTCTATCTGTCTGTCTGTCTGTCTGTCTGTCTGTCTGTCTGTCTGTCTGTCTGTCTGTCTATATGTCTGTCTGTCTATCTGTCTGTCTGTCTGTCTATCTATCTATCTATATATCTATCTATCTATCTATCTATCTATCTATCTGTCTGTCTGTCTGTCTGTCAAATAAATAATATTTAATTATTCAAGATTTTTTGTTTGTTTTCAGCATGTCTTGTTACATCTCATGATTCTGATAGAAACTACGAAAACAGAATTTACTGGTCTGTCTCTTACGTTTAAAATGCCAAAGAAAGTCAGTGCATCAAACATCAAAAGAAATCGTAACATCATTGAAAAATGGTGCCGAAAATAAGTAGGTGTCAGATAAAATATTACAATTTCTGCACAATGAGAAAAAAAAAAGAAAAAAGACAAGGAAGAATATCAAAGACAACAGAAACAAGATAAAGAAGAATATAAAAAACTAAGTAATGAAATAGTAAACAAATACAAGACTACAAAGGAAAAAAGGAAACATTGTTAAAATAGTTCCAGAAAACTCGTATTGCAGTACAGATATATGTCATTGTCGTAATCATTACTTCTTAGCCCTCTGTGCGGCACATGTGTTCATCAGACACACTCCATGCATTCATATCCTGTGCCATCCACACAATTGTCTTTATATATATTTTTTATCCTGTTATGTCTGTCTCCAGTTCTCTTCTCCGCGTATTATTTTGGTTTCTCTCTTTTTCTCTTACCTTGGGGATTCCAACGCCAGCATCGTGATCTCATCTCTGGTGCCCTCTGGTGGTTGTCTGATCGTGTTCTCATCTCTGGTGCCACTGGTGGTTGTCTGATCGTGTTCTCATCTCTGGTGTCACTGGTGGTTGTCTGATCGTGTTCTCATCTCTGGTGCCACTGGTGGTTGTCTGGTTCTTTATGTCAGTTCTTTACTGGGGGTCTTGTGGACCCACCACAATCCCTCCATTCTGTACAAACACAATTAAGGATAGTTTGTATCGTTCCGTTAGTCATTGTTGTTGCTTTTAATGTTTCAGAACTATACAATAAGACTGACTTTTCACTTGAGTTGAAAGTTCTTTTATTTGTGTATTGAACTTCTTAAACTTTCATATGTATATCAAAGTAATGAAAGCTGTTCTTGCATTTTATATTCTTATTTTGATATTAATTTCTCATGTTGTCAATACTGTTGTCGCGATGCATGTATGATTCCATATCTTGTAGAGATGTATCTCCCACTGTAATCCGGCTGTGTCCTGTGTGAAATTTATTCTCATAATCTTTGTGTTTGTTTATTTTCAAACAAACTGTTGTGACCTTACAGTTATGAAACAACGCAGAATATTAAAGGCTAAATAATAGTAAACAAATGCGCAACACAAAAAGAAGATGGCTAAACTAGAGGTGTAGAGAGCTCAAGTTTCAGCACAGAAATCACACAAAGTCTATGTACAAACAAATAAATAAGTTAACCAGCACAAGAACACAGCCGCTGACTGCCTGAAATTTAAAAATAAAACATTTGAAAGACATTTTTTTTTTAAATAGGAGTTTTTCCTCATTTTGGCAAGGTGTGGGTCATTCAACCTAGGCACAATGTTTGTTGGTTATATTAGGCCGCAAGTTCAAATTTTAAAAAAGATCTCGTGGTCTGATAGTAATAATTACATTTGAGAAATTGTTGCGCCTCTTTTTGCGCACCGCAATGTGTTCATGATTTTGAACACATCGCTCAAGAAGAGCGTCGCTAGATTGAAATGACGTCAAAGAACATAATTACGTAGACACGCGTGCAGAGTAAGGACAGTTATCTTTTGGGCAGTGTCCTTAGCCGGAATGGTTGTACTTGTGTGAGTTCTGGCCGATGTGTTGTATGTCCGCTGATGTGTCTACATATATGGAAGATATATGATTATATGGTTGCCAGAGACGTATATATACCTACAAGAAAGTATCCTAATGTTTATAGAATGATAACTGATGATGGTAGGTGTACTTTAGAATTAATTCGCGGACTTGGACTGTTTAGACGGCACGATAGATGACCGTTACTGCATGAACTCTGATGTTCCATGAAAGGAAGATTATTTAATCAAGTATAAGCTGGAAATATTATCTTCTCAATACCTGCATGTCGTGGAAGTCATATGCTGTGGACTTACGTATTGTGGAAGATGTTAATAAATGTGAAAAAATTGTTTGCAGCAGTCAAATCAAATTATTGTATGAATTTGCTGTTTGGCGTTATCAGTTGCTACCTTAGAACCAGTTGGCCTAAACTAATTCAAATACAAATCAAAAAGGAACGCCACAACAAAATTTATGTTACAAGAGAACGTAATAAAAAGACAGACAGAATTCAAGAATATGACTGTAGTATTATTGAGATAGTCACATGTCGTACCCACGTGGTCTCTGAGATAGTCACATGTCGTACCCAGGTGGTCTCTGAGATAGTCACATGTCGTACCCACGTGGTCTCTGAGATAGTCACATGTCGTACCCACGTGGTCTCTGAGATAGTCACATGTCGTACCCACGTGGTCTCTGAGATACAACGAAGGAATAGGACTACTGCTGTCTCATGCATGTTGTAGGAGGCCACTAATATAAGGTAGCGCATAGAACTGGCAACCTCATCATGTAAAATGAATAGGTTCAGACACCACTACTACTTCACGATGTAGGGCCAGATGTGGTTGTGGCTCCAGGATTCGTATGGAGCGAATGGGAAATAAGATAGAATATTGAAATTAGAGTGTTAAAACAAATATAAGGAACTAAATATAAGTCAGACGTATCATCGAATTAGTGGTAGCGGTACCATTACTCCCAGTGAAGGGATTGGTCGACGTATCGACTTGGACTTTTGTTGAGTCAGTATTTCACGCGTCTATCGTGGACCGGAAATTGAACCCAAAAGATCTTGAGACAGCCTGTTTCCTAGACACTCTCGCACAACTTACATTCAACGAGGCTCTTAACAGATGGTGTTCACAGTTCCATTTTTCTTAGGGTCTCCTTACTTTTCCTGTGCCATTACTTCTCTCAGCTTATTTCCTTGTCTGATTAAAGTGAACGAAATAGATAGTACGGGTGGTATTATTAAGATAAAGGACAAAAGCAGAAAACAAGGTTCGCGTTACAACTCAGAGTCCTCGTCTGGGACATGATTGTCACGGAATTGTCTCCCCTGCTCCGCAGTAGTGGTCAACAATGGCCAACCTTAGAGTATATTGATGAGGGTATTCAAAGGTATTACTCTTGGCAGATATACAAGAATGATGCTTCTACTTCAGGGAGCCTCATAGGAATTTTAAGAAATCATGCATAACAATTGAGATCATCAAAGCTGTCATGAACTTTTTACCTTTCAGCCCCTTCTGTGAGGAAAAGAAATTTTCTCGTATTGTCTGAGCCCCCAGCTGAAATGATTCAATAAAATCTAAATCTAATAGCTCTTTATGTTAACATATTTAAAACAATATGAGTCGTACGTGCACAGCCCTTTGACATATGCAGAGGCATCAAAGAAGGCTGCGACCTGGCTCCAACCCCCTTCGGGATCTTCTTTGCCTTGCTCTTGAAACATGCATTCGAAGATGCAACTAAAGGAATATGCCCCTACACTAGGTGAGATGGCCGATTGCTTAACATCGCAAGGCTGAAGGTGTCACGGGATTTCTCCCCCTTGCTCTACAGTGATGGTCCATCGGTGGCCAAAATTCAGAGTTTCTATTGAGGGTCTTCAAAGGTATCTACCTTTCGCTCAAGATTACTCTTGGCAGAGATTTTAATTGAAGAATGATGCTTCAATTCTATGGAACCTCATAGGAATTTAAGAAATCAAGTACTACGGCTGATATTATCCAGGCTGTAATGAACATTTTTATCTTCCCAGACCTTCTAAGAGGAGAAAAAATTTTGCTCGTTTGATGAGCTCTCAGCTAATTTAATTCAGTAAAATATTACTTCAACAACTCTGTTTATGTGTATTTAAAATGACTGAGACATACGGGTGCAGTTCACTCAAGAAATGAGTAAATCAACTATAAATTTGCATATTTACAGATAACAAATGTAATAATCAATTATAGTTAACAATGTAAAATAAATAAGGGGATGATACTAAAAATATTTCTTTAAAGATTCATCACAGGTGATGATCTGGTTTAAAATGTTTGTTTTAAGCGTTCACTTGGCAGCTTTAAGTGGTTATTTAGCTGCAAGTAAGGTGTCGCTTGGCTTCTACTCCAGCCGATGTTAGATCTTTGCAGGTTGTAGACTGGTTAACTCTCGTCACTGGTCAAGTTTGGTGGCTGTGATAAGTCCCTCGTAGTATCGTGGGTAATTACGAAAATTGTCTAGCGTCATCAAGACCCGTCTGATGTTGGCGTCTAGCTTTGACTGAAGGCAACTGATACAATACACTTGGTTCTGTGACGAAATCAGTTGTGCACTTTTCATAACTGTCGTTCTCTCCGGCAGTATCATTTCATTTCATTTTCCTCACCGATCGTCCAGTTATTTGGCATATTTTATGTACTTACATTTTTTGCTTTGACCATCCCTAGACTTGTTTACGTTTCGCCAGGTGAATCGTAGTAATACAAGGCTAATTAGACAGGTCAGCGGATAGTACGTTTATCACTTATGTCGTCTAGCCACCTTTGATAAAGACGGTCATTGTTGACACACAGGGGGTCTCGCCCGATCGACAGAAAGAAACGCGTCTGGAAGATGTACGCGTAAACACAGGTGATAATATGTAATCGCTTCCGTTGGACGATCTCTATATCAATATTACAGATAACCTGTCAGAAGAGACAATATGGGAGGAGGGTATTAGTCAGGAAATAAGTTTACCGATGTGTTTGTGAGTTTGTACAAATACAATCGGAAGTATTACTGCCATATTTGAAAGAGGTCACTAGTCTCAATTTTAACATTTGATATTTTAAAACACGCGGGGGATAGTAAGAATTGAACACCCCGACCCATATAGTTCTAAAGAGCTTACCATTGGTTTAATTTGAGAGCCGGAATAGGCATTGGCTTTCATTGGCAAGTTGGTCTAAACGTACAATCTGGGACTTGAACTGAGAAATGGAAATATAATCTAGCGAAATCAGAGACACAGATCAGACTGCATCGCCACGTCAAATTAGCAACTCCCAGCAGCCAGAGAGAAGGATCCGACTATTATTCCAGAATTAAAAGTGACAGATCAAAGTATTTGGGAGTCTCCTTAATTTAAAAGAGAACCAACATTTTTAAATACAAACAATGGAAACTTAAGGAATCAGAGCACCCGTCATAAGAGGAATACTAAAATTTTCTAGACCAAGTGTTCGAAGCATCTAAACAAAGTTGCTGTGTCCATTCTGCTGTGCCAGGAGATTGTATATCCCATTGGGGTAAGTTGTGAACATATAGTTTAAAATGCGAATTGTGACATGTCTGTACTTGCTAAGTGGTTAACCAATCATAGGAGGCAGGCAACCTCAACATATGAAAATAGTATATTCATAAACCACTACAGCAAGCGCTGGTGATTGCTTCTTGCTAGTCGTACAGAAAACTGACAGAGGTGACCCCAGACTCCGAATTGAGCAGTGAGAAGTGATGATTACATCACGTGTGCCTAAAATGTAAAGTATCATTTTGTGAGATATATGTACCTTGATAATAGTAATTCATGCAAGCCATTGCCCTCGCGCTGTCCAGACACATTTTTCCCATTAAAGTAACCAGAATAATAACGGTTAATTGCTAATCATATTCCATGAATTATACTGTGTATACTCAGGGAGAATAATTATTCAGAGAGGCTAACAATGGTGGGAGGACAGCGAAACAATGCGCCTATTAATTTGCAGCCTACAAATGGTACTTAGCAGAGACATTTACTCTTTTATTTTTCCTAAAGTTCGTGGTTCGAAGCTAATGACGGTTCTTCGAACCAGACCAGTTTGAGGTAAGAATCTTCGCCACTATCTTTGTGATTCTTTAGCTGTGTTCGACACCACCTACCTACAGTGGACACGTTGTGAAGACACCAACCTTGACATTAGCAGTGAGGTTAATCTAGACGCCTCTAGAGAAGAGTCGTCATCACAAAAAACCCGACAACGACCCAGTGCAGTACTCAGCAAGCTAAGTCTTTTGTACCAAGCTCGCAACGGACACTAATAACCATCAGTCCCCAATTAAGTCTTAGTGAAGACACAATTTTAGAACCTCCTAAAATCATCATCCATATTTATTTAAATTTGTTAAAATATAAATTGATTATTAAATTTGTTATACGTTATTTTACAAATTCATAGTTGATTCAGTTCTTATAGATAAGAGAGCGCATGTACGATCGAAAATCTGTAATATATATTTACATATATTTACTGCCATAAAGCCAAAATTAATTATGAAAGGAATTTCGCTGGATTAAACCAGCTGGGGGCTCGAACAAGCCAAAACACTGCTTAAAAATTCACAAAAGGTGCTGGATCAGATATACGTTAATAGTGCTCTGCCCCATGCAGCATTGTTCTTGACTTATGAATTATCTTGTGGACTCTACCCTGAGATAGAAGCGTCATTATTCTTCTATCTACAACTCTGCCAAGAGTAATCTTGTGCGAAGGTATACACCTTTGACGACCCACTTTAGATACTCTTGAGTTTTGGTCACTGGTGAACCACTACTGCAGAGCAAAGAGGGGGGGGGGGGGGGCAAATCCCGTGACAGGTTCCACCGACCCAAATAACTTTGGGAGTATACAGACTTCTGGCTCTGGGGTATTACTTTAACTAGAATCCCACTATGACAATGCGTTCAGGTTCCTAGGATTCCGGGCTTTTCGTATTTTTTAAATGTAGAATTTTCTTACAGTATAAGTCCATAAGGTTCTGAAACACGTTGTCCGGTCCTTTAAATTAGAACCCTGATTATATTCCTTATCTTGGCTTGTCTAACTGTCTTATTGACGAGTTGAATTAGCTGTGCTGTAGACTCAGAATGTGCTAGATTATAAGCAGCATTGGGCTCAAGCATCCACATTGCAACTGTAGGACAAGACTCCAATCAGACATGTTTAACATCTCAAATGCCAACCAATAGCAATCAACTTGCGTACTTTGGTAGGAGTTATCCCCATTACCCTCTTATGGAAATTTCCTGTGTAACACATAAAATGTGAATTTAAAAAGTCCCTCCCATATAAGGTTGTCTCTTTCGTAGATATTGATCATGTTAATAACCCACCACTTCATAGATCTAGCACTGATAATATCTTTCAAGATTGACAACTATCGTAACTATTGTCTACAAAAAAATCTGCACGGAAACAATTACTTCATTTTCGTACCACAAAATCCCATTCGTTATCTAACGTGCATGTCTTTGATCTGTCACCAGATTGATATTTACTGAGACGTTCATGTGCAAACAAACAACTATCAAGCAACTAAACTGGGTTTTCTTGTTCCATCTCAGACATTAAATCGGAGGTAAAAACAGCCGTATTTATAAGACAACTGACTGTGGCCAAATCCGCTTTGTTTACGTATTAACCCGGGCGTTCCCATGCACTGTCGTTATCTTCCTATAAACATCTGATATCACTACAAGAAATTGATTGTCGTGAGTTAAGGCTAACATTGCCCTACTTGTATCTAATCTCACAAGGGATGGCCAATTAAACTCAGACATGACTGTCACGGGATTTACTTTCTCTGCAGTGATTGTCCAACAGGGGCCAAAATTCAGAGTATCTACTGAGGGTCTTCAAGGGTGTCTACCTTTCGCTAAGATTACTCTTGACAGAGATGTGAACTGAAGAATGGTGCTTCAATTCTAGGGTACCTCATAGTAATTTAAAGAAATCAAGTACTCCGGCTGATAGGATCCAGGCCGTGTAAACATTTTTATCTTTCCTGACCATCTATGTGTTATGATTTGGCTTGTTCAAGCCCCCAACCGATTTAACTCAGTAAAATATTACTTAAATAGCTGTTATAAGTATTGAAAATGACTGAGACTTACGGGTGCAGTTCACTCAAAATGTCTAAATCATCTATAAATTTATATATTTACAGATAGCAAAATTTAAAAGTCAATTATCGTTAACATTTGTAAAATAAATAAGGATGGGATGAATTTAGGTAGAGTCTTCAAACCTTCCTCATTGGTAATGGTCTGATTTGAAAATAGAATTTTGACTTGGCAGCTTTAAATGGGTACTTAGCTGCCAGTAAGATTGTCGGTTGGTTTTTGCTCCATCCGATGATTGTTCTTTGCAGGTTATGGACTGGTTCACTCGTCACTGATCAAGTCTGGTGACTGCAAACACGTCCCTCGTAGTTTCGTGTGGTAATTGCGATGATGGTCCAGCGTCTATTGGTTCTAGCTCTGACTTCCGGCCACTTTTACCACTCACTTGTTCCACAGATAGCACCACCAATTGGTACCACCTACTAGTACCATGACGTAAGAGAGAAACAAATGTCCTTCTGAGTATAGGGTTTCCTGATACAAAATCAGGTGTCCCCTCTTTTCATTCCACTATCCCATATGCCTCATAACTTTACCCTCTCTGGGCATTAATATTAATCCCAGTGAGCGGAAAACATTCACTGCATTCATATTGAAAATGTTTACCTTTACTTTTGCACTGGTTGAAAAGGTTAATATAATAAGTTTGTAAATCTTTTCTATCATCATCCACTCCCTGCTCCATATGGAACTTAGGACTACTCTGCTTTGGTTTCTGTATAAGAAACCCGCATAAAGCAGTCACAAGCTCTTGCAGTGGGGTTCATGAAATCATCATTCTATATGCTGAGGTTGCTAGCCTCGTATGACTTGGGCATCCACTAGCATTTTTCACATGTTAATAAATGCAAAATATAGAATTATAAAATGTACAACTTCAAATTTCTTTGGGAATACAGACTGACTTCTGTCTCAGAGGAGTAATTAATTCAATTTGATTAAGATGCCTCTTACGCGTGGTCTGGGGTATTACTTTGCAAATAGAATCCCTCTATGACTTAGTGTTCAGGTGCCTAGAATTCCGGGCTTTCGGTATTAATGAAAGTAGAGTTCTCCTGGGATATAAGTGCGCAAGATGCTCCACCACGTTGTCCGGTTCTTTAAAGTGGAATCCAGATCCTATTCATTACTCTGGCTTGTCTGGCTGTCTTCTTGACGAGTTGAAATTCACAGAGCGGTAAACTCACAAGGCGCTAAATTATAAGTCAAACTTCGGCCCACATCCAGATTGCTACTATATGACAAGGTTCCAATCATAAATGTTGTATTTTTATATTTCAAATGCCAAGCCAATATCATGCAAGATGCGTATATTGCCCTTTCTGTTACAAAAATTCCTACATAACAAACACGAACATAAATGTGTTGTTTACAATCGCCATATATGGTATGCCAGCTTCCGTCTATTACCGATCATGTTTACACTTACGACTTCAAAGTTTCTCCCAAGATTGATACTATCTGTAACTATCATCACAAGTAACTTCGAAGGAAGTGATTGTATCACTTATCAGACACCTCCCGATTGACCAGTCTGTACGGAAGTGGGTAGCGCAATCGTAAACAAACAACTCACACATGAGGTCAATCTGGTGCAATCATTTAAGTGATTATAATTATTTCTTATGGATGGTCAATGACGCATTGACCTGACATGAATCGAAGTTTGAAAATTTAAGCAGTGACTGGGTACACATTTCTGTGCTCCAAAATGAGAAATGAATAGATAATGGCAGAGAGAGAGAGAGACAGAGAGAGAGAGAGAGAGAGAGAGAGAGAGAGAGAGAGAGAGAATGCGCTATTGAGAACAACGAATTATGTGACAATGACATGAATTAAAGGAGGAAAGTGTAAACAATGAATGGCGCACAGAATTCAATATGTAAAATGAGAGGTAGATTAATAATGCCGGAGAGAAGAGAAAATCGGGAAAAGAGAACGGACAATACTGTCACATAAAGCAAAAACGAATATCAGAAGGGTGACTATAATATACTGGCTGTTCGCCGACAACACTGCAATCATTACTCAGTCAACAGGAGCCCCAGAGCACAAAAAGTGCGATTCGTTTCAGTAGCTAGGCGGTGTTGCCGTTCGGAAGGTCCTGGGTTTGATTCTCCGGTAAGACTCTCACTTCTGTTGTTTTTCTGTTGTCTAGTTTTCTATTTCTTGATTTCTCACGAGTGCCTGAAACATACCTTTATGTGTGTATTATTTTTTTTTTAACTTTAAATGGATACCTGGATACCTGACTTTGCTATTGAGTTAGGGAAAGAAAAGCCAGCGAGGAAAGGAACTGGACAACCCATCTGTCAATGCTGGACGGAGTCTAGTGAAGTCTCTAACACTTAGCTCCCGCGGCAGTATCTGCTATGGGAATACCTTTGACCTATTTGACCTCTTTGTCTTTTCGTTCATGCGTTCTTTTGACGATGTTTTTTTTTTCAGTTTGAGATGTTCTTATCATGTCGATTTTACCGTTGTCTATGTGACTAGTGCCCGTCTACCCAATATACACTTATTGATCAAAGGTCTTCTTTCCACATTCCCCCCCCCCCCCCACCCCTCCCCTTTTGCAGGCTTCCTTTTACTCCAAGATCGAATGCTGTAGGTTTCTGAAAGGGATAACAAATCTGCTGACACTTTTATAAAAAATGCCGTCCAAGAAAGCAGAATGTAGACCTGCCGAGTCGAATGTGAGAACACTGGAACATATTGGGAAAACGGCACATGCGACCAAGGAAATAAGACACTGCAGCATACGATTAGATTGATGGATAGACAGAAAGACAGACAGACAGGCAAGCAGATAGGTAGGTAGGTAAGCAGGCAGGCAGGTAGGCAAACAGACAGACAGACCGATAGGTAGACAGGCAAGTAAGTAGGTAGATATTTAGGTAAGTAGGTAGGTAGAAAGGTAAGAAGGAAGGTAGGTAGGTAGCTAGGCAGGCATGTAGACTGCAGACAGACAGCTAGCAGACAGACAGGCAGATAGATAGATAGATAGATAGATAGATAGATAGATAGATAGATAGATAGATAGATAGATAGATAGATAGATAGATAGATGGATGGATGGATGGATGGATGGATGGATGGATGGATGGATAGATAGATAGATAGATAGATAGATAGATAGATAGATAGATAGATAGATAGATAGATAGATAGATAGATAGAAAAATGGGTTGATTTATTGATCAACTGATTGATTGATTGATTGATTGATTGATTGATTGATTGATTGATTGATTGATTTGTCTTCCCATTCGGCAGTGACCGCACTGTTAAGGTGATGAGATTCTCAATAAATTTCAGGCAATACTCACATGCAAATGTCGTACAAATTAGCCGTGGAAACGATTTTCCCACACGAAATCTAGAAACTTCTAGCGACGAGATAGGCGGAAATGAGCTGATAACGTTTTATTTCAATCGTCGATTACGACATTTGGCTGAAGGCAATTCTTTGATCGACTTTTGATCGGCCAAAGCGATTTATAATGTTCCTGACTTTCTATAAAAGGGCAGTCAGACAGACATTACCCACAAGCAGACGGCGGCATAGCAGACAAACATACACACAGATACAGTCATGTAAATAAGAAAAAAAAAGTAATGAAATAGAAACGAACACAAACTGCTCCACATGTAGACAACATGCCCCTTCTTTATTCTCACATCAAGTGACGGCAGTAAGTGAATTACCGGGGGTTTTTATTCAGTGGTAGTCCACTAGGGTTATGCTGCAACACGAGAGTGCATTAATTTTAATTTTTTTTTCGCAAGGTTCTTGGTTTCAGTAAGGTGCATAGAAGGATACACGGCATAACAATTGTGCATAAGGGTGCGCTGCGTGAATACATTTTTTTTTTAACGAGAACAGCATATTTGAGTGCAGCAAGAATTGCACTGGAAATCACAGACGAATATGTTTAATTTACATTAAACGTTATGAACAGAATAATTGAAAAGTCCTTTTCTATTTTAAATTGTTATATCGCCACTTGTATCTATTGGATAAACACGAAACACATAAACCAGACCTAGGGTTACTTCTGTGCTGCTCAGAACAAGGAGCACTACGCGCCGATTGACAAATAAGTTTATATATACGAGGGGCGTTCAGAAAGTAATGCACCACATCGATTTTCTCAGGAGCTGTTTATTCAAAAAGCATGAAATTTATACACAATATACATGGATATGTTATGTGAACATCGGTATTATTCAACATAATCCCCATCAACTTGTACGGTTTTATGCCAGCGCGAAACAAGTGCATGTATTCCTAGCCCGTACCAGATTTTGTCTTGATCATGTAGCCATTTCTTCGCTGCATGAATCACTCCTTCATCATCTTCAAACCTTGTCCCACGGAGTGCATCTTTAAGTGGACCAAATAGATGAAAATCAGAGGGTGCCAAATCGGGACTATAGGTGGATGGGGTAGTTTAGTCCAACCCAATTTGGTGATTGCTTCCCTTGTTGCCAGACTTGTGTGAGGGCGCGCATTGTCGTGAAGGAGAAGCAGGTCTGCTGGATTCTTGTGCGGCCGAACTCTGCGAAAACGTTGATTGAGTTTTTTTTCAATGTCTTAATGTAAGCTTGCGAATTGATTGTCTCTCCTCTTGGCATAACGTCCACAAGAATCACACCTTCAATGTCCCAAAAGACAGTGATCATGACCTTTCCAGCTGAAGGAATTGTCTTGAATTTCTTTCTTCTTGGTAATTGCGGATGATGCCACTCCACTGACTGTCTTTTTGTCTCAGGTTCAAAATGATGTGCCCAGGTTTCGTCACCTGTAACGATCTTAGCCAAAAAGTTCTCTCCATCAGCATTGAAACGCTCCAACAATTCAGAAGAAATTGCTTTCCTTTGCAATCGGTGGTCATTTGTGAGACTTCGAGGAACCCATCTTGCGCAAACCTTAGAAAATCCGAGAGTTTTTATAACTGCATTTGCGCTACCAATGCTGACTGACAGCTGTAAGGCCAATTGTTGAGTAGTGATTTGCCTATCAGTAGGAATAATGTCTTCAGTGCATTTCAACATTTCTGAGTTGGTGGCTGTGGCAGGACGTCCACAGCGCGGCCGATCAAGCAGCTCCGTTTCTCCACTTCCTGATTCTTTGATTCTCTGAACCCAGCGACTGACTGACTACTCCTGTCGACTGCAAAACTTCCATACACATCACATAGATGCTTGTGAATGTTCACAACAGTTTCCTTCTCTGCAACGAGAAATTCTATCACAATTCGCCGCTTAACGCAAGTTGCTAACACGCTCCAATTCAACGGTTTAGGGTAGCCGCATTATTTGGCCGGTTGCGGTGCAATTTATTGCACACAATTGGCACATGCCATATTTGAAGTGTGCAAAATTTCATGCTTCTATCTTCATTATTAGCTGAGAAAAACGATGTGGTGCATTACTTTTTTGAACGCCCCTCGTATATATAATTATTTTTTTTTCCCCCCAGAAACAGAAAAAAATACAACATCGAAATTGGCCATTAAACGGACGTTACAAGAGGCAAAAAAAAATTGCTGCCAGCTATGAAATTATGAAAACAGACTAGAAATCACGGTCAATTGTAAAGTCTAGTTTGGTTTAAGGGGTATCTTCATTGCACACGGACAAATCCATCAGTGCTCCGATCTCCCCCCTTAGATCACACAAGTAGGATCTCAGCACAGTGCACGAACTCCGTAGCACCGACGAGAATCCCAATGTGAGTATATAGGAATCACACAGTCTATAAATATGTTTTGTGGTGGGTAGGTTTCTAATTTTTAAATTTTGCCAGGACATCGGCCTTACGGCCTATTCTTTACGATTTCCAACTTCTGTCGGATTTTTAACGTGCGTAACGTGCACACGGGACCTCCTAGTTTTTTTGCCTTTATCCAAGATGGCTAGGCATCCGATCTCACTACCCAGGAGACCAGGGGGGAGTATGACATCATTAGGACCACTGGTTCTGAAAAAAAAATGTCCATAGATTATATTCCCTCTACTGGGATTCGGACCCAGTACCTTTAGAATTCAAGGCAAACGCCATAACGCTAAACCACTCCGACCTCCGAATTGTAAAGTTAATGTGAAATATCATTTTATGTCATAAAATGGGAGTTAACTGCCTTTATTTTGACACGTGTTTCAAATATATTAGTTATATATGAGTGAAGTAATAACATTTTACTGACTTGAAATCACCCTGTATATATGATTACATTTGTTTTGTAAAAAGATTCGAAAGTTTCAAATTTAACCAACTTGGCTGGAACGGACATTGACGTTTGCACATAATACTCGTTTACATGACTGGCTCTGACAGACAAGAAATGGTCAATAGCATACACGGGACACTACATGAGGTGTTTAAATGGTGCAAGGAAACTTGCTCTAAAGACAATCCCAACAAGGCCTGCGTGATGTGGTGCTCCGTGAACAACTCCATAGTGAAAGCAGACCTTCCAGATATTACTCTCAATGGGCAGAAAATTGAAAGCTAAGACAAGCTGCAGCACCTTGGAGTACCATTTGATCGCGGTCCATCGTATAAGCACCATGTTGATCACATCATACAGAAGTGCAAGATAGGTCTGGCAGCCCTAAAGACAATGGTTATTTCTCCTGTATCATCAGCTAGTCATATCGGTAATCAATCATTTCCTCAGACCTAATGGTCTTTTATATTTGGACATGCGCCCTAATATAACCGACTAGGTTGACCGGGACGCGCCTCGCCAAAACGAGGCAAAACTTTATAATAAAAAAAAAAAATATCGGTAATCGCGTATGGGCTAGGAATATTCATCTTGTCAGTAACACAATGTTTACGACTGGAAAGCCATTCAAAATGAAAGGATGCGTATAGTCTTGGGCTGCATGCGAGATACCCCCATTGTGACGATGTGGCACATGCCTGGATTGCTGCCAGTTAGATCTAGATATGCGATGGTCCAGGCAAACGCTTATATTTGAGTAACAACAGACAAAAGGCATCCCCTGATCCCCTGCATGGGAACGTATGATTTCAAAGGAGCAAGAATAAAGAGGGGGATGTCATGGATGGCCCAGGCAGGGGCAACTATTAGACAGGTGACCACAGTTGAAAATATATTCAAGGGCGAAGAGTGGATAAAGTCAGGTGAGAACTGGACGAACTACCAGCAAGTCATCATCAGCCATGGTAGAGAGTGCAGAACTTGGGCCACTGCGAAGGCAGAGCTGGAAATTAATCAGCTGATAAATGACCATGCTGGGAATGATGATGCCATTGTGTACACTGATTGGTCAGTAATCCGTGGTTAGTAATCTGTATGGGGCTTCTCGGGTAGAGGAAAGGTCAGCATTGCCGATGAACGTCGGGGCTTTCACGATAATGTGACAGTGTGCTCTCACGGCACCAAATAACAATAAGTGACAATGTGCTCTCACGGCACCGAATAAAAATATGTCACACCGTACCTACTGTTTGTAAATAAGTTTGTTGTAAGTGTTCTTGTTTGTTCTCAATAATCTTTAGGTTTATTTTCTTGTCCCCATGTGACAAACACTTGAGAATCATTGTTCTCATTATTATATATAAAATGTATCAACTCAAAAGTTACACTGATTCTCAAAATCTCATATAGATTACCAATATCATCTTTCTAAATATTCTATGAATATTTCTCATTAAGTTTTACAGTGTCTATAATTAAGTATCGAGTCAGTGGTTCTCAATATGTTTACTTACAGGTGGCATCAAAGGCTAAGCGCCTGGAATAAAGTCACCACTATTTATCTATTTTATGCTTGCCAGTCTGCAGGATCACACATTATTGCTTCACTTCAACCGCTCCACCAACGGCGGGAAGTTATAAATATTCATTACATATTCTATAGCGTCAACACGCAGAATAATATTGGCCTTAAAATGACTCAAGAGCCGCTTGTGAATCACATTTCACCTTAGTGGGTTAAGATCCCTTATTAACAGTTTGAGAACCACTATCTCTCTTTCTTACTTTCATTACAATCCTCGGAATTATTCGGAATACTCAGAGCCATGTCCAAATTCTATTACTCAACAAATACTCCGCCTTACTAAAGCAAACCACAAAGTATATCGGAGCACCACAGAGTCGCCCCCAAAACTCTAACGCTCGACGAAATACTCTCTTCAGTTATCTGTACTTAACAGACAAGTTATTCTAACACTAGCTAATATTATCTAGAAATTATCTTCTTAACATTATTACAGCTATTCTCTACCACAAAAACACTTCCTATACTTCCTATAAAAATCTAACATTATTCCTAATTTATCATTTGTCCACGTACTAGCAAATCTAGCACATGGACTTATAACAAACTTCCTACATTTTTAGTTCTCTTCTCTAAGCTCTCTCTCAGTAAAATCTCTTTCTGAATCTCAATCTCAATCTATCTCAATCTGAAGTAGACTGTGCTAACAATAGTATTTGTACCCCCTCATTTTGCACCTGGCACCTGTTTTCTCTGCTGTTCTATGGGGAAGTGTCAGGAATTCATAATTTTTGTAAACATGACAACAGTGTAAAATGCTGATTTCAGCACGCATCTTGTCTTTCTCACGTCCTAATTAAACGACTCAATTGTACTAGGGCAGGTGTTCTCATTAATAAATGTCCATTGTTTATAGTTACATCTACATTCCTTTTCCTATAAATCCTAAATATAAAGTCCCAGCTTTTTCTGTCAGTGCGTAACGCTAAGGAATGCAACTTTGGTTGAAAGTTAGACATTAATTATATTGTTTCCCTTATATGTGCTCTCTCGAAAATAGTAATACTTACCAAAGAAGAATGCGTAAATGATGGTGTGCATGAACAGTTTGATTATACTGTATGGAAAGAAGTCAACAACACAACTGATAACAGTACATGACCTGGAGACAGGAAGGTGCGGAGATCCATGATTTAAGTTGTACCAGATATAAAATAAGATGCTCTTCTGTCATGTTCAGACTTTTAACATAAGATGTAAAACAAAGATTTTTTTTTTAATACTTTTGAATAAGTAAACTTGCCATTAGGTATTGGTGATTTTGAATTTAATTCCCGTCTTATGACGGGCGTTTACACTAGTGTAATAAGATGTCACTCAAAATTACATTACTTTGTCTTTGTTTGGTGGGGTTATTTTAGAGTGCTCTCTACAAGTGTGAGAACCATCGTATAAAACTGCCAATACTTTCATTTAATGGTACCGAGTGAACTTTCCCATGCACAGATGTGCATGCACCAAGAGATCCGCACGTGATTCTACCAAACAACAAACATTTATTACAAATAAGGGAGGGAAACCTGAGGCCTGTAAACAGTAAATTAATATGAAACAAATATAAAGGTATGTTATCAGGCACTCGCAGGAAATAAAGAAGTAGAACACCAGACAACAGAAAAAACAACAGACATGAGTGGCTTACCCAGGATTTGAACACTGGACCTTCCGTGCGACAACCCCGCCTAGCCATGCAAGCGAATCACACTATCCGCTCTGCCATCTACGCATCATCAAAAAATGATGTTTCAATGGCAGGTCAATAGTGCGAACCACAATACACGACACCAGAAGTCCTCCATGGGCAGTTCAGCCTATTAATGACGCAATCACGTCTGTTGTATTTCTATCAAGCAGTATAGGCCGAATCCAACAAGACCCTTAGGACCTTAATACTGTGTCCAGTAAATGATAGTAGACTAGAACAGTGAGAACAGGATAGTGGGTAGGTTTGGTATTGTACAAACATTTATTACAAATAAGGGAGGGAAACCTGAGGCCTGTAAACAGTAAATTAATATGAAACAAATATAAAGGTATGTTATCAGGCACTCGCAGGAAATAAAGAAGTAGAACACCAGACAACAGAAAAAACAACAGACATGAGTGGCTTACCCAGGATTTGAACACTGGACCTTCCGTGCGACAACCCCGCCTAGCCATGCAAGCGAATCACACTATCCGCTCTGCCATCTACGCATCATCAAAAAAATGATGTTTCAATGGCAGGTCAATAGTGCGAACCACAATACACGACACCAGAAGTCCTCCATGGGCAGTTCAGCCTATTAATGACGCAATCACTTCTGTTGTATTTCTATCAAGCAGTATAGGCCGAATCCAACAAGACCCTTAGGACCTTAATACTGTGTCCAGTAAATGATAGTAGACTAGAACAGTGAGAACAGGATAGTGGGTAGGTTTGGTATTGTACAAACATTTATTACAAATAAGGGAGGGAAACCTGAGGCCTGAAAACAGTAAATTAATATGAAACAAATATAAAGGTATGTTATCAGGCACTCGCAGGAAATAAAGAAGTAGAACACCAGACAACAGAAAAACAACAGACATGAGTGGCTTACCCAGGATTTCCTGCGAGTGCCTGATAACATACCTTTATATTTGTTTCATATTAATTTACTGTTTACAGGCCTCAGGTTTCCCTCCCTTATTTGTAATAAATGTTTGTACAATACCAAACCTACCCACTATCCTGTTAGTAGTGTATTATATATCACCTTACTTGCTACCACATATCTATATATCTCAGTCAGAATTATTCTGGAATAGTGTGATGACTACGTTATGTGTCTAGGGTATGTGTATGATGAAGTGTAAGTCACAACAACAGACAGATAAACAATTTAATTTAATCCACTACTCTTAACAACACTGTGACACTCACATACATATAACACTCTATGAGAATATCTTAAAGAAGTCACTCGTAACTTTTCAAATAACAATATGTATTCATTACTGGCATGAATGAATATGTGTCCTGATTCAACTACAAGGGAACCAGGAATCACAATCAATTTAAATTACAAGTTATGTACAGAATGTATTTAATATGAATATTGTAGTGACATATATTATTACAAATGTTCTATGTGTGTCAGTTGTGTAGTAGTAAAATGAGGTAATACTGGTTTTGTTTTGTTCAAGCTCTGTTGGTATTTGTCATCATGACTTCAATAGTTTGTCTTTAGGGACTAGTATTGGAGATGTTCACAGTTCCTGATTTTAAGACAAGTAAATTCCCCTCTTAATGTTAATTTTACAAAGTCAGTTCAAGATGAGGGGACATAATGTTGAGCTCAGCTGGCCAAGTTAGCTTATCTGGCGTGATGGCGGCAGGAAAGGACTCCTCTGCTCGAATTCTCCTCTGGGCTCTGGAGACACCTCACTGATAGCTAAAAGGACCAAGGAGTATGCTGTCCGACACTGGATTCAGCAAAGCTCTGACTAGGTGCTGCTCAGTACCATCAAGACCACTGTCCCACAATTCATACGAATAAACACAGATACGTTGATTAGCAATGAATTCTGGCACAAACTGGCACAAATTCCCATCTGCTTATCTTCCAGGCTTTTATTTAGCCAAATATAAGCTGGCTTCAACGCACTGATGCTTTATCAATCTTATTTAAACAAGTGGTTTCGAACTAACGCTCCCAAGTGTGTATATCAGCGAGTCTGACCAATGAGCCCCGTTTCGACAAGTGTTTGAAAAAATGTTACCTTTCCCCGTTTCCCCTAACAACCAAGATAGTATTTATAGCCCGACCAATCGTGGTTAGGCTTTCATTTGTTGCGCTCCAATCAATTTGGAGTTTACATGGTAGGCTATTTCTGTAACGTAAATTTTTTTCAAACACGTTAAAAAAAAATCTTATGAGCAGAAATGATTTTATGCTGTCAGGCACCCCCAATATTTTATTTTGGGTATAATTTATTAATTCCTGGACTATTTGCGTAACGTTTTACATATTATTTGTCAGCAAGCCCTAAGGAACCCAAAAATACAAATTTAAAGGAGCTACGTGGCTGCATTCAAAATATGCAATTTCTTCTACCTCCTGTTTCGAAGATGTGCTGTCTGGGTACTGTTATGTTTTCAACCGTAAACCCATCTAATGTTATCTTTTCTAATAAGAGTTTTTTTTATGATTTATAAACCTAACTCTGGGAAAGGGTAGTGTATTTTATCACTGTCCGTCTGAAAAAAAATTAGTGCATGTAGACTTACACGCGTGATGGCAGCATTTGTGTATCGCGCGACGCGTGTTGCATGCGTTCCTGATTTTCAGCCCTCCCCTCTCTCTTTATCCTTTTGTCCATCTGTTCGTTCGTTTTGGTAACGCAGTATAATTAATGTTAGGATTAATTTAGGTCATTACGCAGTACGTCTCAATGTTTTTCTTAGAAATGCAGCACACGTTTCATTGAAGAAAGCGGGTAATAATACAGTAAGCTTTTATATCAACGTGAAAGCGTTACAATTTGCAGACGAAGCAGAAAACAAGGGGGATTTCGAGTACATTCTTTGTGACAGCACTGTTATTTTTCCATTGCTCTTTCTCTTTATTAATTTTATTTGTTAGGCTTCATATTTACCTAATAATTTATATATGTGGATTAGAATATTTCATGACACCTCCCCTCTTAAAACAGACATTATATGTCAGTCCTTTATTCTATATACACATAGAGAAATTTATTATTATTGCTGGTGTTTACGGTGATTCTCATCACACGGATGGCGGCTTAAAAAATCCGCTCCCAAATTGGTTTTTCCAGATATATACTCAATGCTAAAATTATATGGAGCCAGAAGTAAAGACCATCGGAGTAACCTAGAGTTCTCATGCTTAGCCTGTGCTAGAAACGATAAAGGTTTGTGATCTGTTTGCAACTTAAATGCCTTCCCATATAGATAAATATTGAATTTCTTTATTGCCCATATTACTGCAAGACATTCTTTTTCGCTAGTTGAGTAGTTGATTTCAGCTTTATTCAACTTTCTGCTAGCATATGCCACTGGGCTTAATTCCCCATCCAATGCATCTGATTTCTGTAGTAGAGTTGCACCTAACCCAATATTACTTGCATCCGTCCTTACTATGAATTCTTGACTTAAGTCAGGTAATTTCAAAATGGGTTTACTTGTGAGCTTTTCCTTCAATTCTTGGTAAGTCATTTCACATTGTGGTGTCCATGTAATGCGATCTGGAAGTCCTTTACGTGTCAATTCCGTTAAAGGTGCACATATGGAATTAAAGTTTTTGATATACTTCTGGTAGAAACCACATAATGAGACAAAGGATCTCACGTCCTTCTTGGTTTGTGGTCTCGGGGCTTTCTGTAGTTTTTCTAAATTCTTTGGGTCAGGGGTCATGTTTCCCTGATAAACTGTGTGTCCCAAAAATTCCAATTCTTTACATCCAACGCAACATTTGGTTGGTCGGGCTGTTAAATTTGCCTCCCTAAGTCGATCAAACAGCATGTTCAGAGAGTCAATGTGTTCCTCAAATGTTTCTGTTGCTATAAGGATATCATCCATAAAATTTGTTATACAGGGATTAGTCAGAGGATCCAATAATTTTCTCATCATTCTAGAGAAGACACTAGGCGCATTCTTCAATCCAAATGGCAATCTATTAAACTCATAGTGTCCTTCTGAGGTACTAAAAGCTAGGTATGGTCTAACCTCAGGCTTTACTGGAATCTGATAGTATCCTTTACTCAGATCCACTTTTGAGAAATATTTAGCTTTATTTAGTCTGGCAAACAGCTGATTTGTATCCGGCAATGGATCCACCTGTCCTTCTGTAATAGCATTCAGTCTCCTGTAATCTATACAGAGTCTATGTTCTCCAGAGGGCTTCCTTAAAGTACAACACCGGAACTATACGAAGACTCACTGTGCGAAATAATTCCTTCCTTCAATAGATAGTCTATCTCTTCCTTCAAAGCTTTTTCCTTAGCAAACGGAATCGAATATGGTTTCATACAGACAGGTGTGGGGTCTATCAGTTTCATATCATATTCCAATAGGTTTGTATGCCCTGGTCGGTCTGTTAACACCTCTGCATGATTATTTAGAACCTGTTGCACTCTCTCTTTCTGAGTTTTCGTTAAATGTGTACTGATTTTCACCTGTGCTGCTGTCTCACAGGGGTGTAATGGATATTCAAATGATGAAAGTGGTTCCTTTTTCATCTCCATGGCGATGGACAAGGTCAACAAGTGTGTCTCTTCCTGATGTTCTCTTTCCAAATATTTCTTCAGGAGATTCACATGATAGATTTTTTCTTTCCCCTTCTTATCTATCTTATAATTTGTTCTAGACACCTTCTCTAAAACTGTATATGGACCCTGCCATCCAATTTGTAACTTATTCTGACTCCCAGGCAAAAGAAGCAGTACTTTCTCTCCCACAGCCAAATTTCTGTCTTTCGCCTTCCTGTTATAATAGGCAGCATGTTTCTTCCTGGCTTGTTTCAAATTTTCATTGGCAAGTTTCCAGCCAGTTTTCAACCGAGTGGTCAGCTCATTCACATATTGGTATGAAGATGTAATGTTTTCCTCTGCCTTTTCATCAGTCCACGTTCTTAACAAAGCTACATATGGACCTTTAATTGTGTGGACCTATTTGTCCATGCACCGGTATGGTCTCTTCCACTCGAAGCTTTATAGTGATGATTTTTCCTCCCAGAATTATCATTCACAAAACGACCGCTACCAATTTTTCTTTGGGGCTTTCTCCCCACTTAAAATTCTTGATGAGAGATTTCCTCTCTACATCCTCTTCCTCCAGTTTGTTTAAGTCCGATTGAGGGATTGTCGGCTTATCCTGGGGTAAGACATCTTTTTGCACTCTCCGCATAGTGGCCATTGTAAAACAGTTAAGTGAAGCTTGTCCGTGAAAAGGGGCTTCCCATTCCATTTGGTCCACTTTATCAAATCTATTTCTCTTTTTATTATCAGGCCTAATTTTGCCCCGTGGCGTGTCCAGGTCCTGATCCATGTTCCCACTTGTGGGTGTTCCCTCATGTGCTATGCTACACCTTTCTACAAAATTCTCAATGTCCCATCTTGCTTTGGGCCAATAATAATTGTGAGCCACCTTTTGAATGATGGTACCTATCTTCTCATGGTCCCCATCTGGTTTCACATGTAGGCTCCTTATTAATTCTGTCCTATATCTTTTTGGAAGAACCAGCTGTCCGTGACCTTTGGATCTAGCTCCAGTCTTCCTATACATCAACTTGTTTTTCATGTAAAAATCTCCCTTGCCTGGAGTTGTATGACAAGTTGACAATTTTCTGAAACAAGGCTTGAGTGTTTTATCCCCAGCCTGTGCCTTCCTCATCTCTTCTGGAGTGGTATCTAACATAATATCCTCCTCCTGTCTTGAGGTCGACCTGACCTGAAGGGTTGCCATATACACAGGTTTCCTTCTGCAACGGTCAGTGTCATGATTGTCCATCTGACAATTCTTACACCACCTTTTTCCTTGGTTGAAAGATTTTCTTTCATTATATTTCCTTTCATCGAATGTGGGAATTTATTTTTATTTTCATACCGTGGCCTATCAAATTGGTGCTTACCTTTATTTTGATCCTTAGGATCAAATTTATTAAAGTTCTGTGGTGCCCTAAAGTTATCCACCTGTTTCTTTTTATTACCTGTTACCTCTGCTTGAGCTGCTTGATACCTTTCAGCAACATTTAGCAACTCACCCAGCCTCTCTGCACCTTGTTCCATGAGAAACTTTCTCAGGTCTGGAGCCATGGACTCTCTTAGTTGCTCTATAAGGACCATTTCCTTAAGATCTTGGGTTTTCCCCAGAGAAGTCCATTTCTCCAAGTATGTCTCTATTCGTGCAGAGAACTGGTGATAGGTTTCACCTGACAGTAGTTTAGCATTCCTAAATTTTTTTCTATAGAATTCTGCATTCTTTTCATACCTTAACAAAAGAGCCTGCTTTAGCATGTCATAATTTTCCTGATCACCTCTGCTCATTTTTGCAAAAACTTCATAAGCTGCCCCACGAAGTCCCTGAGATAACTTTAAGCTCCACCTTTCTCTCTCTAACCCATACGTGGTAGCTAATAGTTCATACCTATTTAGGTAGCTCTCAATATCATCGTCTTTCTCAACAAAATGATCTAAATGAAAATTCATAGCTGAGGTTGAGGCTCCTTGAGTAACCGTAGCATCAGAGGCAAAGGGACTGGCACCATTTTCAGGAGCATGGCCTTGAAACTCAAACTCCCTTAGTCGTAATTCATGTTCCCTTTGTAATCTTTTCTCCTCCTTTTCTGCTTCCCTCTCTGCAGCTAATTTCCTGTCTTCTCTTTCTGCAGTCAATCTTCTTTCTTCTGCTTCCAATTTCTTAGCCTCAGCCTCAATCTGCAACCTCTTAGTCTCAGCCTCAGCTTCAAATTGTAACTTCTTAATTTCCCTGTCAGCCTCTAACTTTCTTTCGGCTTCAAACCTTCTTTCTTCGCGTTCAATAAATTTGTCACATTCCGTAGTAACATAGGCAACCATAACTTGCCCATCTAATCCTAACTCTTTTGCAGTCTGAACAGCAGCAGATCGAAACTTGGCCAGGTCCGCCATTGTCTATCATGTAAATTTCTACAATGTCTAACCAACAATTCAAATTCTAAATATATATATAATGGACAACACAGGCACCGTGAGCTCAACCTTATTTAATTCCACCCAAGGATACCTTTTAATTCTTATATTCCCTGAAGTGAATTACCCCCAATATTGTTAATAGGGAAAGATTCAAAATCCCAAGAGCGAGACCCCAATATATGTGGTGAAGTGGGATGTTATAAATATTTATAGGGGACTTAGTGTACTGACTGAGATCAGCTGTGAAGGTATATATATCTAATAAGAGTAGTGTAATATATATATACCCTTACTTGCTACCACATATCTATATATCTCAGTCAGAATTATTCTGGAATAGTGTGATGCTACGTTATGTGTCTAGGGTATGTGTATGATGAAGTGTAAGTCACAACAACAGACAGATAAACAATTTAATTTAATCCACTACTCTTAACAACACTGTGACACTCACATACATATAACACTCTATGAGAATATCTTAAAGAAGTCACTCGTAACTTTTCAAATAACAATATGTATTCATTACTGGCATGAATGAATATGTGTCCTGATTCAACTACAAGGGAACCAGGAATCACAATCAATTTAAATTACAAGTTATGTACAGAATGTATTTAATATGAATATTGTAGTGACATATATTATTACAAATGTTCTATGTGTGTCAGTTGTGTAGTAGTAAAATGAGGTAATACTGGTTTTGTTTTGTTCAAGCTCTGTTGGTATTTGTCATCATGACTTCAATAGTTTGTCTTTAGGGACTAGTATTGGAGATGTTCACAGTTCCTGATTTTAAGACAAGTAAATTCCCCTCTTAATGTTAATTTTACAAAGTCAGTTCAAGATGAGGGGACATAATGTTGAGCTCAGCTGGCCAAGTTAGCTTATCTGGCGTGATGGCGGCAGGAAAGGACTCCTCTGCTCGAATTCTCCTCTGGGCTCTGGAGACACCTCACTGATAGCTAAAAGGACCAAGGAGTATGCTGTCCGACACTGGATTCAGCAAAGCTCTGACTAGGTGCTGCTCAGTACCATCAAGACCACTGTCCCACAATTCATACGAATAAACACAGATACGTTGATTAGCAATGAATTCTGGCACAAACTGGCACAAATTCCCATCTGCTTATCTTCCAGGCTTTTATTTAGCCAAATATAAGCTGGCTTCAACGCACTGATGCTTTATCAATCTTATTTAAACAAGTGGTTTCGAACTAACGCTCCCAAGTGTGTATATCAGCGAGTCTGACCAATGAGCCCCGTTTCGACAAGTGTTTGAAAAAATGTTACCTTTCCCCGTTTCCCCTAACAACCAAGATAGTATTTATAGCCCGACCAATCGTGGTTAGGCTTTCATTTGTTGCGCTCCAATCAATTTGGAGTTTACATGGTAGGCTATTTCTGTAACGTAAATTTTTTTCAAACACGTTAAAAAAAAATCTTATGAGCAGAAATGATTTTATGCTGTCAGGCACCCCCAATATTTTATTTTGGGTATAATTTATTAATTCCTGGACTATTTGCGTAACGTTTTACATATTATTTGTCAGCAAGCCCTAAGGAACCCAAAAATACAAATTTAAAGGAGCTACGTGGCTGCATTCAAAATATGCAATTTCTTCTACCTCCTGTTTCGAAGATGTGCTGTCTGGGTACTGTTATGTTTTCAACCGTAAACCCATCTAATGTTATCTTTTCTAATAAGAGTTTTTTTATGATTTATAAACCTAACTCTGGGAAAGGGTAGTGTATTTTATCACTGTCCGTCTGAAAAAAAATTAGTGCATGTAGACTTACACGCGTGATGGCAGCATTTGTGTATCGCGCGAAGCGTGTTGCATGCGTTCCTGATTTTCAGCCCTCCCCTCTCTCTTTATCCTTTTGTCCATCTGTTCGTTCGTTTTGGTAACGTAATATAATTAATGTTAGGATTAATTTAGGTCATTACGCAGTACGTCTCAATGCTTTTCCAAGAAATACAGCACACGTTTCATTGAAGAAAGCGGGTAATAATACAGTAAGCTTTTATATCAACGTGAAAGCGTTACAATTTGCAGACGAAGCAGAAAACAAGGGGGATTTCGAGTACATTCTTTGTGACAGCACTGTTATTTTTCCATTGCTCTTTTCTTTATTAGCATGGCTAGGCGGGGTTGTCGCACGGAAGGTCCAGTGTTCAAATCCTGGGTAAGCCACTCATGTCTGTTGTTTTTCTGTTGTCTGGTGTTCTACTTCTTTATTTCCTGCGAGTGCCTGATAACATACCTTTATATTTGTTTCATATTAATTTACCAAACAACAAGAGTGATGCCTTTTATTTTGACTAAGCGATCTTTCATTGACAGCTCCCGATCTCCGGATCACTAATGGTGAACCTACGGTTTCGTTTTGTAACAATTAAATGTGAGAAAATATTAATGTACGTTCTCGTTGTGTGTTTTAAGTTAGCTTTCTGTTTTATTATATTAAACTATATTATCTGAAGCAATGCTGCAGACGGGGCATGCTGCCATGTTGTATTGTTCACTAATTCCTTATTATATGTTAACTTCTATATTATAACTCAGATGTAGCTATTCATCCGAGCATTGTGCGGTCAAAATAACAACCTCCAGCACGAAAATGGAGGTAGAGGCAGTTACTGTAGCCGTTAAGGTGATTGTCTAAAACTTCATTAACAAGGACAGTTATTGTATCAGATTCACAACCCATGCTTCGGAAGGTCCAAGGTCTATGGCTCCAGCATGAAACGTTTCAGGTTTAAAGTATGTAACATGACCGGATGTACTGTCACGTTATGTTTCTTTAAGGCGTCTGACAATCCTCAATAACTTTGTCCCTGGGTCGACCTCTATTTCTCGTCGGTTCTTCAATCAATCAATACCCTTTAGCTCCCCGAGGAGCATAGCCCTTCAACAAACACATGCCAGGTCTTCCTATCCTGTGCCATCCGCTCAAGTTGTGACGGTATTGCCTCCCCTGCTTTGCAGTAGTGGTCCAACCGTGGCCAAAAGAGTATCTAATATGGGCCTTCAAAAGTGTCTACCTTTGCACAAGATTACTCTTGGCAAAGATGTAGATA